>PKRV01000461.1:298071-540803 GCA_003709505.1 Hyphantria cunea
ATGGTGACCCACACTATGGCGGCCTGGGGGGAAGGGGGATGGTGAGGGGGATAGGGGGCGTTGGATTGGGGTATGGGCCTCCGGTATCCTCACTCACTCGATGAAACACAGCGTAAACGCTGTTTCACACCGGTTTTCTGTGAGGCCGTGGTATCACTCCGGTCGAGCCGGCCCATCCATGCCGAAGCGTGGCTCTCCCACGGTAATAAGAAATAAGAAATAAGTAATAATAATACGAAAGAAACAATTGTAAATCTATACAAATAAATAAAACTAAAGTGCCTGTTTGTAATTTCAAATTAACAGCTTTTCAGTAACGCTCATGAAAATATATAAGATAATCACACAAAAATAAAAAATTTTAATTTTTATTTTACTGTCTGTTTGTTTCTGCAAATCTCTATAATGGCTGGACCAATTTTGACATGAATTTCACTAGTAGGTAGCTGATGATATAAGAAGTATATTAGGCTTCTTTTTTAGACTAGTTTCGCCCTGAGGCGTTGCCCACGGTGATTGTCATATCGCAAAAAAATAATAATACTGATAAAACTATAATGATACACTGATAATAATACTGATACTAAAAAATAAGATACAAGTTAGTATATAAACACCAGCATCACTGGGCCCTCTAAGTAAACAAGCAGGGAGACCAAGGTTGTAATTAAAAACCTACCCACGAGTGTTTACTATTCTTTTGTATTCAATCGTGTAGACAGAAAAGCAGAGAGAAACATCGGATGTTAATATAAACGACTATAAGCAGTTCCGACTAGATATGGGCTCTCCCAAGGCATGCCACAGAGCTCAGACTGCTGCTTTTTTATTTTTTATATAGCTTAAAAGGTTTTGCATCCATTGGGCACAACTTATCATGAAACTTATACAATCCGCTTCAAGGATTGTTCTTCTTAGCGTCAATTTTGTTTCTTATTTTGACTCATATGTGACACAGCGTAGCGTAGCAAGGTAGTCTGTTGAATATCAACTTGACTACAGACTTGGCTGTAGAGATAAAGATGTTCCCTCTCTTGTCTTCATCTGTACTATATTAATATTATAAAGCTAAAGTTTCATTGTTTGTTTTAACGCGCTAATTCCAGGAATTAGGAGACCGATTAGAAAAAACTTGCAGTGTTAGCCCAGTTAAGGGAAGATATCTATAGACTATATATCACCACGCTATGACCGAAAGGAACGGAGTATCAATGAAAACTTTGGCGAAAATTGGAGAAAATTATTCCTTATGAAAGCTTCTTGTACCAGACGCAGGAGGTGTACCAAAGACCTTTGGTACATCTCATGCGTCTGGGAGACGTCTAGCTTTACCAAAGATTGGCTACTTTAGCACATTATACCCGAATTAAAACTTTACCTGAATTAAAGAAAAGCATCCCAAAAAAAGCTATACAAAAAAATAAAACTAAAGTTTCGGTTGGTAATTTCAAATTAACAGCTTTTCCCTAAATGCACATGAAAGTGTATACGGTACTTACATCAAAAAGGCAATTTTTTTTTTGCCCGTCTGTTTGTTTGTTCCGGGGAATTTCTGGAACGGCTGGACTGATTTTCACGGGACTTTCACCAGCTATTAACTGATGATAAAAAGAGTAACTTCACTACGTTTTTTTTTGACTAGGTGAGTCCCGCGGTGCTACCCTCGTTCTTTGTACGCGTAACACCGCGAGACCAAACTAGTTTTTAAATATTAATTTTTTTTTTATCATACGACTTCTACGTGTGGTGTCGGATTGAGAATACATTGTGTTACCACTTTTGTTCATCCATGGGTGGCGTAAGAGGCGACATAGGAAGAAAACTTTGCAACATCAATATCACTGGAATGAGGAGGAAGACTTGAAACTAACAAACCCTTTTCCAACTCTTCTAGCCAGCTTGGTAGGCTAGGCCATACCTTATTTTCCAAAAAAAGGCCTGTGGACTATATTAGGCTGTAGATGTTGATGGCGTTGCTTCAAAAAATTGATTATCACAGGTAAAAGTAGTGGTATTAGCGAGTGAGAATGTCGATTCATTCATAAATCTTGAGTTGATTGGGTTGGTGCTCACTTACCATCAAGGCTAAGATACAACATTTTTGAAAAACTCTTCCCTGGTTCGAACATTATGCGTAGTTACATCCTACACTCAGTGTCAGATATCTAAACTACCAACATCTATAGATGTTGAAGCAAGTTGTTTTGCTATTTTTTGGTAGACGGAAAAGAGAAAAGTAACACCCCTCCACTCCCGCAAATTGTCACGCATTGTTTCATATAAAATTCTCATTAGGGCATCTCTTTATATTTGGTCGTGATCAAGACGTGATCAAATCATAATGGATGACACTGTATTTATAGATTTGTAACTGGTAACTGGATGACCGCGCTTTGTTCTGTAGTTTTTTTGGTAAATTTTCTAAAGCCGTTTCTGAGATCCGAATTATGTATATAAATCTGAATCTCGGAAATGGTTAAAACAATTTTCATCAAATTTGGTATGCACGGGGTTTCGGGGGCGATAAATCGATATAGGTAGAATTCATATACATATACATATATATACACAAAAATTGTTCGTTTAAAAGTATTAGATTATAAATAAAAGGAAAATCTATGTATGTATCTATGTGTTTATGAAACTGAGTTGGATTGTTAACGTTAAAATCGTTAGATGGCAGTGTGACATTGCATTCGTTTTGCTTTTTTAGTGATTTTTCTTTTTTATGTATCTTGGCATTGAATAAGTTAGATAAACTTTAAACAAAATCTCATTAGCCTTTTGCCATAGAAGATACGAACTCATTGATAACAGTGTCTGATGTATAAACTTTCTTAGCTCTGTATATTTTGTCTGGTAAAATAAATATAGATAGTAAAATAGTGTAATATATAATTTCTTGTTGTAATAATAAGTGGGTACTACACTATTACATTTCATCAGTTACTTCGCTTAAATACCTACGTACGCACGGTTAAGTAGAGGAAATCGCCATCTAGTGTCAACCTAGTGTCACTACAATGACTTACACAATGTAAATAATGTTTTGAACATTATTTACATTGTGTAAGTCAAAAACATTATTAACATTATAAACATTATTTACCTAAATAACCTTTTGTAGAAGATTCATTAATGTCTCATATTAGTACTTCCCCATTGTCTTGCTATAAGCCTTGCCTTTTTTCCTCTATGGAAATCCCTTCGGATACCACCGCCTGGTGGCATGTCAGTCTCGAACCGACTAAAACTGCACAGCATTCTCGGGTACTAGGAGCCAGGGAACCAGATACACCCTACAAAGGAAAACCCTGGAACCCCGACGTATCTCTGGGCACCATCGGCTTCTAGATGGCCCTCTCCTGTGTGGAAACCCCGATGTCTCCGTTGCTGCCCCAAATAGTGGGGCGCGAGTACTGCGAAACGCGCACACCCCCTACCCGAGCCTGCTTCTGCCAGGGCGACAAACGGCCACATGACAAGCCTTGCCTGGTATTATAGTCTAGATTAAAATTAACTTAAAAATAGTAATATTTTTTTATTGTTATTAATATTTTTACTCTGCAACTTGTAAATTCAGTATGGGTATTGTCGATTAGTCATTTTACCTGTTTTTTTTATTCGGTATTTGAAAATGGCAAATTATGGACCCTCCCTTAGTTTACCAACTTAGGGATGAAATTTTCCAAAATCCTTCCTAGCTTGCCTTTATCAATTAGTCACTCGGTAAGTGCAAATATATTAGTAGATTCAACGATATTTTTTTATTTTTACCATGGGACAGCCACGCTTTGGCATGAATGGACCGGCTCGACCGGAGTGATACCACGACCTCACAGAAAACCGGTGTGAAGTAGTGCTTGCGCTGTGTTTCGCCGAGTGAGTGAGGATACCAGATGCCTATACACCAACCCCTCCCCCTTCCCCATCCGCCTCCCCATCCTCCACCCCATCTCCCAAAGACCGGCAACGCACTTGTAATGCCTTTGGTGTTGCAGATGTCCATGGGCGGTGGTAATCCCTTACCATCGGGTGATACGTCTGCTCGTTTGTCCGTGATTCCATAAAAAATTAAAATTAAATAAATATAGTAGAAAGATTTAATATCATTGGAAAAGAGTCATCACCATACGAAAGAAGAAATTAACATTTACTTATTATCTTTAGATTTTATTACGCGTTATTATAATATTTTTATTGGCACATTAGAAAAAAATCTTGCTAAATTATCCTTATCATCAATACCGGTTTTTATTTATTCTTGCATTAATATAAAACATAGTTGTCTGTAAGGCCATTAGTACGCTGACAACTCAAGAGCTAATCAGATTTACAGTTTATAGAACTTAATCTGTCTCTTTTTCACGTTACGTCTATGTGTTAGTCTTAAATCTTTGTTCACCTTGAGGAGTAAAAAAATGCTAGAAACTATTACGGACAAAAATTTTCAAAGGCAACATCTTGTAGAATCCAGAAGGCCAAAACAAACACTCAGCCAACGTAATTTGTAGTCATATTATTTTCGGCAATAGTACATTTGCGTCCACCTGAAGTGGAGTCGCGATTCGTTCCTCATTTATTGCAAATATTCGTATCCAAGTATACATGGTCAGGGCATATCTATATTGTTGTGTAACTCTGGAAAACGCTAACAGTGGCTAATCCCTCCAGCCAATACCTGTTATTCAATCAAATTCAGCGATTTAGCCGTGAAAGTGTAACAGACAGACAGAGTTACTTTCGAAATTCTAATATTAGTATGAATATTGATGGAAAAATGAAGTTGCTACATACTTATATTGAAATATTGTATCAAAGAATCATTTTCAAATCTGTAATGATGAACTCTTTATAATAACAACTCATCTTATTGTGTGTGTCATAGTTATCAAGGAAATAATAATGATATAGCCATCAACGGCTACTAACAGTTACAAAATAGTAATCATTGTGTTGTTAACCACAGATTCATAAATCAAACAATTTATTAGCATAAAATACAACAAATGAGGACAAGGATACTCTGGTTAGTACAATCAAAGTATGTGGGGACATTTTACAATTTCGTAATAAATAATTCAAGGAAATGAAAAATTGGCTGTCTCGGCCCTCTTGTGTTTACAATTTAACTGTTGATTTCTATTATTTTCAGTTATTAAAACTTTTAGGCTTTCGTTGTGAGTTTCTTACGAATAAAACTAACTTGGATGAATAAAATTATTTTATTACTATGAAAGTTATTGCCTGTGTAGATATATATGTTCCTATGATATTTTGGGAATATTTTTGTGATAATCGGGTGAAACAATAACAAATATACAATCAATTTGCATCAAATAATATGTGAAATTAAATTATTAAGATAGTATTCTGCTGTTTCGTGAGTCATAATATAACTCTGATTTAAGTTGAACACTTTTAATTAGTATTCTTAATTCAAGTCTAAGAGCAAAGAACTGAAATTATATATTACTCTAGGGAAATTACGGAAATAAACCAGGTAAATAGCGAATAAGTGATTCTCGCTTGTATTGCATCAAAGCAATTAATGAAACTAATCCATACGTGACTTGTATGCCTATTGACTTCTTGACACTAAACGCTTCCAAAATTGGGTTAAAATTTCCGTTCGATTTAGACATGTGTACTTGAGATAATTGATGTAAAGTGAGTTAACTCTCGTGAGTCAGACTCTACAAGATTATACTGCATGTGTATAGTTAAGTGATGGTAATGTGATAATGATAAAACAATTAAGGCGCTTATACTTTTAAATAAAACATGTTTGAAGTGTTAGGTACTTTATATCATGGGAATAGAATTACTTTAAAATGTTTTTAGATATTTAATTTTAAGGAACTTACTATATATCTATTTTGTGCAAAGGGAATTATTGCACTAAAACTAATAAAAATCTATATCTATTTATTTTTCAGCAAACGTTAGTACCACTTAGCTTTAGGAATAAATTGCCCGATTCTCTCAAACTAAAGTTAACTAATAATAGAAATACCTTTCACTTATAATCTGTAAATATCTCTGGTCCTAAAGACAAGAAATAATTTTATAATCGAGGTGTAAATGTCACAAATACGTATTCATGCGTGTATCCAACTGAGAATAAGCAGGTGTAAACCAAATATCAGTTTTAATAATTAAATTTATTAAAAAAATGGATTAACTTCAGGGGCCGCCTTCTTTGGTCCAACAGACCAGTCAGATCATCTTTGAAATACGTGACATTTCGTTCGTACAAATCTGTAGTTATATTATATGATCTAACTAAAAATTTATGCTTTTCGCAATTTTTCCTTCATCTGTGCTAGAAGAAGTTGCTTCGTACTAAATTTCAAGTTTATGAGTTCACGGGAAGTATCCTGTAGGTTTTGATTCTCTTGTGAGTTTCTAAGTTTTGATTCTCTGAGTGAGTGAGTTTCGAAAATATGCAGCATGTAAAGTTATCTTAGTTGTTTGATTTTTTGGGACAGTAGGCATGAGAATTTGATATGAATTGCAGCTTTATACTACCACGCGTTCCTAAGAAAAAGGGTGTTGACAGACAGACAGACAGACTGACAATAAAGTAATCCTATAAGGCTTCCGTTTTTTTTTCCTTTTGATGAAAATCCTTGCCTTACATTATTTTGGAAAAGAGCTAATACTCTTACACTGCTGGACCGATATTTATCAAACATAGCTAAAAATCACTGCAAAGGAACTCTTTGCAGTGATTTTTAGCTATGTTTGATAAATATCGGTCCATCCGTTTAAGAGCCTACAATGCCACAGACAGACACATACAACACACAGAGACAGACAGACAGACAGACCGTCAAACTTATAACACCCCTCTTTTTGCAGCGGGGGTTAAAAACCAATATTTTCAAAGTGTCGTAACTAGTTATTATATTTCAAGTCTTCAATTCTAAGTCTTCAAGTCTTCGTCGTGATGGAATTAATGATAAAAAATATAAAAAATGTGGATGACATGAAATGGGGACCGTCTTTCGCAAAAACAAAAAACGACTCCGTTATCAATGGTTACACAACAATCATTTATAAGCTCTAATTGTACCGTCACTTGTCATGTGTCATTTTGCGTTGACTTCGTGGGTCAATGTTGATGTAACAAAATAAATTGTCCTCGGGGTTACAAAACACGTTACACGTTACCGGTTTAAGTAATTTACACACACAGTACGCTAGCTCGGCATTGGTGCAAGCAAGAATAAGACAATGTGTGTTTATCTCGCAAACAATAGACAAGACGTCGAGTTCATAGATAAGATAATATACAGATGGTGCAATTCATACACTATGGCGACATTATTTGGCTACTAATAAATATTACAAGCAAGAAAAAGTTTCTAAAACTATAACCTTACTATAAATTTGTAAAACTTTTAAATAGCCTTTACCACCTGGACCACTAATGTGACTATCTATATTACAGCACCTCATTCATTAAAATCGGTTCAGTAGTTTAGGCGCTACAGTGAAACACAACGTATATGGCCAATAAAAGTATCACTTGTTTTTATCACCTATTTTGATACGGTTTAGTTCATCATAGAAGAAATAACTTATTTAACATGTGAACGCCTTTAGAAAATACTTTTTGTTTTATCTAATTTCAATCACTTAATTAACATAATAATAAATTATGTACATTGTACCAAAGTTTCTCGATATTCAGGTATTTAATGGATAGTTCAGGTTTTATAGCGACAGCTGTGTGTGTAAATAATTAAATATATAATTCTACAACTGTGGCCATGGTTGAAAATGACTTAGAGAAAGGGATGGTCATTTTTTGATTCATAGTAATGATGAATGAAATTATTTCAACATATTGAATGGTCCACTACTAGATATCTCTTGTTAGCAAATAAGTTTTGATCTACTACAGCACGCTGGCCAGACTGGTTAGTATTGATATAAAGATTGTTTCGAAATTTATTTCTCCTTTCAGTGATATTATCCGATGAAGTTTGTCCCGTAGACGGCTCTTACGATACTCATGATATAAGTAGATGACGCTCTGTATTTTTAATACGTCACGGATTAAACAAAATGTTTTCCATATTTACCACTTTTATTGAATATATATACCTACTTACTTTATGAGCAGTGTAGGTAGAATACTTCACTTCCATCTACGGATTTGACGCCGCATTTGATACAACCGTGACTTGTCTGTGTTTTGAGGTTAATCAGTTACATAATGTAAGTTCATAATTATCAAATACTTTGTAATGTTTTAAGTGTGTCGGTTTCAGCTGTTCACATTATTGTTTAGTAGTAAGGTTCGATTGCTGACATTGAGCTTGTTTTTTTTTTTTTACGTCGTATTACACTTTTAAACGGGTAAAGAATAGATGGCCATGAAGATTATTATTATATATTGTGTATATAATTAGCGTAATATAACGTAACTTCAATTTTCACGCTTCATATCAAATCCGCAGTTTTATACGTACATTTATGATGTCAGTTGGTTTCTAATCTAACTAGTTTTGACCAGACATGACTTTCTGTACAGAGCGGCTATCAGCTGACCTCGGTAGTAGTAAAGAATAACGGTATTTATACGCTCATATCTCACAGTTTTGATTGTCTTTTGTTAGATTCTATTTTTAAACCTTATACAACGTGCTTAGTTACTCTAACAGTAAGCTTAAGATTTTATGGGTAGTGGTCCAAATTCGATGTACAAGTTGGACTACGCATTTCGGTAGGGGTAGTTGTCTAATATTTTTTTTAGTTGGGCTTAGGACACATTAATAGGTCTGATATTAACCGTATTCCCTGAAATAGTCATTACGTTGTAAAGCAATTTTTTTGTTGCTCTTCACCGGCTGAGTGGAGTTCCCAGAGCCCCATTTCCCCATAAAATAAAATTTGAGGGTACACTCAAAGAACATTCACATAATCGTATATGTTGTCTAAATATTATAATTTGAAATGATCCGGGAGTGTGAGCCATCATTGATAACACTATCTGAGTTTTAGCATGCGAATGCTAACCTAACTAAGAGTGAAATTTAAAGTAATAACAATAAATTTATATTTTTAAAAATACGAGTATTGTATGAATTCTTCGTGTTATAATTCTCAATAACATCTGTGTTATTAACTAATATGGTTATCAAAATGAATAGTTTTTCCAAATGTTCAGTTTAAAATTACATTATGCAATATACTTTATAAAGACACAATAATACGTGGCACCTGTTGTGCAATTTGCACCAGGTCACGGGACCAGAAAATTCATATTAAATGTATCAATTTTATTAGTGTCCGTCAGAAACTGGTTTTTCAACCGAACACAAAACTGAATTTTCGGCCATGCCCCCAGTGTCGGCCGAAACCGAAACTTACTTGACCTTGAAACAAACGCGAGCTTGTAACTACTTTTTTATTTTCAAAAAATGCCCTGTTTTTTGCATAATCACTTTTTTCTTTTACATCAAAATGAAAATGGGTAAATGTTTTTTGGTAGTAAATGTTTCATAGCTCTTAAGAAACAACTTGGTGACAGACAGACGAACAGACAGCCACAGAAGGGAACAGCGGAGTCCCTTTGGATACGGATGGATCCCTAAATATTTCTTGAAATTAACATAAAGGAACGAAATTCTTTTGATGATAATTCTTACATTAGACAATGCTCTAAATATTATCAAGCTCATATGGACAGTGGACAATCAAAGGCTGTTGGTGAGATGTTCACTTTTTTATGTTCATGTCATCTTTATTGCCTTTCGTTCACGTTTCGGAACCCTTATAGTTCCGTCATGTCTGTACGTCTATCCGTCCGTCCTCGGCTTGCCTTCCAAACGGTTAGTGCTAGAAATATGAAACTTTTCATGTATATGCGTATTGACCACATCGACAAAGTGCTAAAATAATTTCTTTTCTGGGTTTCTCCCCTTCACGTAAATTGAGGATGATTTTTTTTTCTCGCGTCTACGCCACAGTGTGGGGTATCATTAGATAGGTCTTTTAAAAGCATTGAGAAGTTGCTGAGACGATTTTTTGATTTCGGCTCGAAAAGTCTGAAAACAAAACATGATGGTAATCCATGTGATGAAGTTTGAAGGTAAAATTATAATGGTTTAGATAACTTTATTTCAAGAGTAATAAGGGTCTAGCTTGTAAAATATGCTTACTTGGAAAACTTCGTATAAAAATAACGAAATAATAAATAAACATGTAAAATATTGAAAAATAAAATCATAATAAATGATTGACCACGGAACCCTATACTAGACGTGGCCTGACACGCAATTGGCTAGTTTTTTATGGTTGGTAGAGAACTAGTCAAAATAAAAAAAATACATATATTTGAGATAATGTGTTATATACTGTGCCTAAATGAATTTTATAAGATGACAGCCAGTAATCGAATGTAAACGTAATCTGAATATTAATATTATATGATCAAGTTTATAAAAATAATTTTTTGCGTGATAATTTTTGTTTTTTATATTCATACAAAAACCGTTTTCTTAGTTTCAACATTTACTTACAGCGGCAGATGACCTTGATAAATTATTAAGATATGTCTATAGATAGATAAAAAGGATTTTAAATTATAATTTCGTAACTATGATACCAAGTTTCAAGAAATAGATTGTTTTTCAGGAAATAAATACGAAAAGTTATGAAACTAAACTGACACTATATTTTTTGGCTTTTTACCAGACTGTGAAACATGGAGGGTTATATTTTTCGGATGTATGTTTGCATATTTGTTTGGCACGCTCTAGCGCCTAAACGGCTTGGCGTATTTTTATGTGAATGGTGTCAATAGATTCGTCTTAGTCGTGAGAGGGACACTGGGTACATAATAATTAAAAAAAAATACGCAATAGGGTTTTTTTCACATAATAAATAATTACTTATTTCCTCATTGAAACTTGAAATATCGCTTAATTTACGAGTGCGAGTTCTACCTTGGCGGTGCTGCAGAAACGGCTCGAAGGATTAACGAAGTGTATGGTGCTGGTGACACAAAAGAAATATCATAAAATATGAGATGGCAAAAGTGCATAGATAAAAATGGTACATACTTTGATTAATTATAATAGAATAGAATAATTCAGAGGCATAACAACTTAACTACCATGTACAAAAAGCTATTTTTTACAGGCAACCTTTAATAAAAAAAATAATAATGACTTTATATTTATCTCATACAAAATGCCGAATTTATATGTAAGCACCTAATATGTATTACTGGAAAATCCTGCTGCGTGAATTTAGATCAATGGGAATAAGTTTTATTTAAAGAAAGAATCTTAAAACATCCGCATAGCGCCAAACTTTCAATCTAAACTATTAAGCTAGATACTTGCATAAAAAGAATATAGCCTGATAGTAGTATCCACGGTCTACACTGGCCATAATTAGCTACAGTTTTATGTGTAAAATCTTTGACTGTGTAGCTTACACTTACAATTAACTGATACAATCCCATAGACATATTAAAATATTTTAGACAGATTCATTTATTTTAATATTAAATCACAGTATTTAATTCATACTAATTTAAATTATCATTCATTATAATTCAGTGAAAAACTATGTACGTGAAGAGAGACTAAATAATAGGATACAACGGAAATAAATCAAAAATTGCTTATTTCGAGTCATTGTTTTCCAAGAACATACGTATTGACTAAGAATTATTTCTTTTGTTGTAAATTACTACTACTAAAATATAAAAAAAAAACGATTATCATTCTTTTTCTGCGATGAATATCGGTCGTTTGTGCTGCTTACCTTAGAACAATGACAGCTTACTTCCAATAGCTTTAAAAAGGAGTACTTCAAAAAATCCCATAGTAAGATAATTATTCAGTTGCTGATTTTCATTTCACAAAGTTCAGTTGTTGGATATTAACTGATAATATACAACGTGTAAATGTACCATACCATAAAATGCTCATAGCATATAATCAGTTACAAGCCAATTTCTCAGTCAAACAGTAGCATAAGATAAGTGCACCATTAACAAAGCGTAATTACTTACTACTTTCATTGTGACATCATTAAACTTTACGAAAGTTATAACCTAAGGTCAAATATAACACGCGAAAACCACATTACGCGTACAAAATCGACCCCAATCCACTTGCGCTTCCGCCTCTTCATGATTTAGATACCAAAAGTAATATTACAATGACATATTGAATCAAACAATATATCTCATTCATTCAATTACGTCTGACATCTCGGTTCATTTTGTTTTCGTAAGCTTCTATATCGTGTTGCAACTAAGAACATAAATTGGTCGTAACAAGCGTCCACAACAGCAAATACAGTAGAGGTAATAGTAGCGATTAATATCAAATATGAAAGAAGTCTCGACAATTCACCGTTCACTATTTCAAAATATTGAACTCGTTCTTTTCTCCGTGTGTAGTTGCTAACAATTTTGTAATTCATCTGTTGTCACAGAACATCCACACGCTATTGTTCGTCATATTTCATGGATACTTACTCGTATGAGAATATACATAATTTGGTTCAATGAGCATTGGTAACAAAAATATGTAATGCGGAACGAAACAATTATATGTTTCTACATTTGGTTTTATTGGATTACATTATGTATATTCAATATTAGGGCCACGTTTGAATTATGAACCTTAAAGTAAATAGAATTGAATGATATTTGAGTTGGTGTACTGTGACAACAATTCAAAAGCAACGTATATTTCCTATTGCTTTTTTAAAGTTTTTCTTAAATAGGCGTTAAGGTATAATTGTTGATATTGTGACACTGTTTCATCTACAGAAATTAAGTAGGTATATATTTTTTTACCTAAACTTAAACATTCACACGCATATTTTAAAAGAGACATCATTGCGTAAGAACCGATGATCTGTTGTAGATATTTCCAATCGCTTTATTTCGTGTACATATTTTATTTCCAAAGGTGAGAAGATAGATAATTGGCGCAATAGTGATGTGATACAAAATCATGAGTGTGCAGATTCTGATTGAACTGCAAGAGGGCAGTCGAGTAAGAGGCGATTTCACCGTAAGTATGATTAACTAAAGAATCATACTCAATCATAGATCATTATTTATCAACGGGCTTGGATTGAACTCATTCTTTAAAATCCATTCAATAGTTTATGCGCTACAGTGGCTTTACTTTTGGCGTTGTCGGAGTTGGATAGTAAATACATACGTGGGTTGTTCCAACAATAGTTAGTGAAATGAAAAAAATTTAGATCATAAAAAAAAAAATTACAGCTTTTCAATATAGGCCCCTCCAATCCCAATGCACTTAAGTTTAAAAAATTGGAAAACGTAATGCGGGAGGTCGCAAAATGACCGCAGAAATTCTTCGACGGCCCAGTCTGTAGTGCTAAATTTTCGCCAACGAAGGATTATTTTTACCATGGAAAATAAAAAAAAGGGCTAAATCTGGGCTATGCGGAGGTTGGGGTAATATTTGTACCCCCGAAGTTGTCAAATAGGCCATAGTTCCGGCAGCTGTGTGAGCAGGGGTGTTATCTTAGTGAAAAAAAATGCCACAAACGCCGCTCCTTGGGCGCTTGCTATCTAACTTCTCGAAAGCTTGAGGTAGACAGACTTCGCTATGCCATCCACTAGTAACTATTCTACTATCATCAAGCAGAATTACTGCTACTAGTCCATTGCGTCGTCAAACCTCTATAATTTTTATATTAACGCTCCGACCGCGAACAACATTTGTGAGCAAATCGTTCACTTCAAACACCCATTGCGTGGATTGCTGCTTTGAGAGGATCGTAGCTATCCATGATTCGTCAGTTGTGAGAATGTAGGAAACGATTTGCGAAGTTCGTCCTTTGAACATTTCTAACACAAATTTGCATCAATCAACACGACGGCATTTTTGCTCATCGGTAAGAGAACGTGATATCTATTGCGAAGCAAGCTTCCTGACTTTAAGGTATTCATGAAAGAATGCGGCAACTGTATGTGATCCAATGTTTAGTTCAGTTTGTAATGTGTAATATGCTTATTCTCTCGCAATAGCCACACTACCCTGACAACATTTTCATGAGATACTTACAGTAACTCAAGTGTCATCGTTTAAGTTCTCTCGACCACGTTTAAATTTACGAAACTAATGAGTAATTGTTGCTAACGTAGGAGCAGACTCCCCAAAAGCAGCTTGTAATTTTTTTTAAGATTCTTTAAAGTTTAACCCTCGGTTATAATCACATACATTCATTGCATGAAACGCTTTCCGCGAGATATCCATTATTGCAAACAACATAAGAGTGACAGATAATCCTTTAAACATATGAAAAAAAACTACACATAGGTAAGTGATAGTCACAAAGGAGGTTTTTGTTGAAATTAGCCGTCAATCCAAAATAGCTGCATAATAGAAGTGATTGTATTTATTTTGCGGCTATCAATTTTGATCAACCTAGGTATAATCTTAATTATGAGTATAGTTCAATATCAAATAAAGTTAGTCCTTTTGTTACCTTTTTAGGGATATCTGAGGCACCATCATTTTTTTATTTACAGAAGTGTTTAAAAATACATCATCTGTAAAAATTTCAACTGTCTAACTATCACGCGAGAAGACATAGATCGAACTAAGTGGCGTGAAATTGGAGAGGCCTATGTCCAGCAGTGGACTGCGATAGGCTGATGATCAACTATCACGATTCATGAGATAAAGCCTCCCGACAAAACGTCCAGCGGCGTTTTAGTAATAGGGTCCCGTTTAACCCTTTGGGTACGGAAACTTAATACGAAACTCAAATGTGTCATCTCTTTATCTTTACTCTTAAGTCCCAATGTTTTCGTAAATATTTAAACTGTTAACACCAGCATTAAAAGGCTCAGTCAACAGCTATAACGCGTAATATAGTCCTTAAGCTAGCAATATCTATGATCATAAACTTTCACAACTGTCAAGATAACTTTTTATATGAAATAGATTATACATTTTTATGAAACTAACCTACTAAACTTACTTCTGTGCAGTTATGAAACGTTAAATAACATCAATATAATAGTTATTACGATATTGCGAATTTAATAGCCAGTTTCATTTTTAAACGCCATTTACGCTCAGATTAATTGATATTTTTCCTTAGTTTAAAATGTTAATCACTGACTTAGAAATGAATGTTATCTGAATTTGAACTTAGTGCGAGCTAGAAACGACTGACATTTTAAATTAACTCCCGTTTAAATTTCTTGTCAATTATCTTAAGCGTCATTAAAATTCCAAATACTATTCTTTAAGAAAACTTCTCGAGCGATCATTGAGGAACCAATAAAAATGTACCTACAGAAAATATAAAAGCATATTTTTCATTCAGCAGAAACAGTGTTTCTGAAATGTTGAAAAATAATATTTACACAAACGAAGCCCTGTGAAAAGAGAATAAAGTAAATTCCTTTTTATATTACTAAAATAGGACGCAGCCCATCTAATAATAAATGGTTTACGTTACCTATAAACACCCGTACCACCTGGTATCTATCAGTAGTACGTTGCCAATTCTATCCAATCATCTATGAATCTCCAGAGACCTTACTCACCACTGTTGGTTAACCACGGATTTCTGGGGCTAGAATTACATCGTACAATACGTGAGGTAGTTTCCAGTTACACAAATCATTGCATTTCGTAGCATCACGTTTCAATATACTAGAATACAAAATATGAATGTAAATGAACGAAATTCTAATCCAGAAATAAATATTCAAATAATTATACAGTAGACTAACATTTGCCCGCTGCTCCACCCGTGTATATGTCGGTTACGGTACGGTAAAAAGTAGTCTATGTACTTCCTCAAGAATCAAAGTATCTCCACGTCAAATTTAATTGAAATCGATGCAGCGGTTTAGCCGTGAAAGCATAACAGATATTACTTTTGCATTTCTAATATCAAGTAAGGATAAAAGTCTCAGACTCAGGCATTTAATACCTGCCAGTCGTCTAGCTACTAAGCAACGTTAAAATTACGTTAGCCAAATGAAGCACCTGTCTGACCTTCCTCTATAAAATCTTTTATGTCATTGACTTACCTTCGTAGCCAATGCACACTTAAACATAACGGGTGTTGTTAGATAGAATAACTAGAACCATTCTCTTCTTCCTCATACACCCGTGAGAAAACCTATGATTTTGATCATAAAAGTTCGGCTCGTATACTTGCCAATATACGCTTGGCTTTTATTGATCTATTCACTAGACTTTGGTCTGCCTATCTCATCAAATTGCAAGTAGATAGTTCCGTAACTTTACAGTAAGTAATATAGTGGAATGCAAATTAATATTCAGCAGACACATTGGCTGATACTGTTTTTTTAGTATTGGTTAATTTATTTCCTTATCGGGTTGTAGAGTACCGTAATCTATGTTACGTTGAATAGTTTGGCACAAACGATGTGTAATACTTTTCCTTACTCCAGAAAGTTTTTATGCGTATACATTCACAGGTTCGTTGCCTTGCGTCTAACTGGACGGATTTTTTGTTGTTGACCGGCTCTTGTTGTACATGGCAAATGCGGCACCTTATTTTTAGAGTTCATGACTCCATTAAAGAAATCCATATTGAATATAATATATTTGGTTCCACGTCATAGGATTGATTCTATTATATTACCCACGTTTCTGTGCTATTTGTTATATAAAAACTGATTAAGAAATTTAAAATACATACCTCATAGAAACCAGCCTATACAATAGAAATGACAGGTGTCAATTACGACTTCATTCTAGTGGTTTAAAAAAGTTTTGTTTGTGACTGTGGATACATTAAGAAAGAAAATTAGGAAGATCGTTTTTTGTTTTTTCGAAAGACAGTTCCCATTTCATCTCATCCACATTTTTTATAGATTTTATCATCATTTTCATCACGATTAAGACTTGAAGACTCGAATAAATAGATCATCAAAAGAAGAAAAAGAAAATTAGTACTGAAACTGTTATTTTTATCGTTACTCCTATGTGCTATTTATATATGTTTAGTTTATCACCTTAGCCACGAAACAAAATTAGTACTAAATAGATCAACTGACACTGTTTATACAAAATATTGTCATTACTTCGATTATTAAGTAGTTTATCCTAGACAAACTATTTTACTTACCTGTTATAAGGTACCTGTAATAAAATATTATATTAGTACATATATACATTTACCTAACTTTACTTGCATGTAGATCCTAACGAAACCAACTTTAATGTTTATCGGTGATACAATAAAAATAAGATTAAAGGCTACGTGTAACGTTTGTTTAAAACTTATGTAAGTACTTGTTGCATTCTCTTTACACTAATCACTTTACAAGATCTACGATCATGAAGATGGAGTCGTTGGATTTGGGTCTGGGTATTTGGTAAGACCGCGAACAATTTAATCAAGTTGTTATAATGTCGAAATGTTCTATGCAATTCGATACACGATACGATTATTTTCAGATTGAAGTCGATGCTAAAATCAATCACAGAATCTGTTAAATTGTTTTAACACCAAAACTATCAATAGCTCAATATTGACTTTAAGCTTTACAGCATGATTTTTTTATTAATCTATCATCTCAGAGTAGATTTCATTAATAGCAAAGTGTATCATCATCATCTCTGAAAGATGGACATAGACCTTGCACAAGTTTCTCCACAACAAACATTTTGATACTGTCCGCATCCAACGGCTTAACTGGCAAAGTATTTACAATACTCTATGGTCATATTTTTGTGGTCACTATGAGTAGACAGGTTTCCTGCTGGTAGTGGATATCTGTATCTTTAGAGCTACAAGTTCCTTGCCAACCCTTGACTTTCCAGAATCAGAAAGAGGGTTTGTTTACCAGTAACTTCATTCATTGGTGTGAATGAAAGAATTACTTAACAGCGATTAACTATGAGGTTGTTGTATCACTTCGGTTGAGCTGGCCCATTTGTGTCGAAGCATGTCTCTTAGGCGTTCACAGGTTCACATCAATAGTCCAGTGCTAGATATAACTCTCTCCTTCAAATCGAGGTTATGGCTTACTACACTTCGGTGCAAACCTTAAACCAATCAAAAAATTTTATCTTGCACAATTTGCTCTTTTAGTCGCCTTACGACACCCTTGGGATGAACAGAAAAGCTTTCCGTTTTTTTAGATTTTATTTCTGATAAATCGTGTAATGTTAATAGTATAATGTTTGCGGTAAAAAACAGCATGTGTGCTATTCTGGTGTATAGTTTTATATTACTGTAAAATTTCATCTATATCTGATCAACAGTTTTTTTGTGTGTAAGTAAAGAAATCGTACATATTCACAAACTTTCGCACATATAATATCAGTAGAATAGTTTTTGAAAACGCTTACGCCGTCGCGAGATTGTGATAGCTTTTGGCATTAGCGCGTGACTGTTTGTTGCAAATGTCAACCCTTTACTAGTCGTTAGTCGTGAGGTAATCAAAAGCTATTTTGAGACGCATTCGTCGCTCTACTTAATATTTGACTACTTGCTACTTGCTCTACTATTTGACAGATAAACATCGGCATTATGATAGCAATTGCCACCATTCTTGTTTTTGCCGTAAAGGACCGAACTATTAAAGATAACCTGCAAAGGGGAGGAAAGCTGAAAATAAATACCACTTTCACCAGTGTGGCCTAGTAGGCTAAAATCTAATTTCAAAGGCTGTCTTTACAGCTCCTTACAGATCGGTGCTGGACATAGGCTCCTGCCTAAGTCCAGCACTGAAATTTAGGATGCTGTTGAACAAAAATAATAGACTCTTATAAAGCTTAAGTTACAGTTTTAGTAAATTTCTGTGTATCTTATATAAAAAATATAAATATGTTTTTCTCTTCTGGCACTGTTGCCAGGAGAGAAAAATATATTTACAATTTATATTAATAACAGTGTTACCAGGAGTAATTCCAATAACTATTAAATCATTTATTAACATGACTTTAAAAAATGCTATAACTATTCTAATAATAAAGTGCTCACTTAAGTATCACGCGATAATGTCAAAATCGGTCGATGACCTCAAAACGAAGTTATATCGCGCAGTAATTTAAAATGGAAGCTTAAGTATGAAGATTACATCATTTAACAAGTCACTACGTTATAAATGTTTTCATAATGATATTTGTGTACCTTTAATATGTGCCCAAAATATCTGATGACCTTTAGTTATTACTGCTCCAACCAACAGTTTATTTATACGGAACCCTCGCAGCATTTTTTAGCAATCAAATTCACTATACTCAATTTAAGTGTAGGTGTTGATGAACGACATTTATAGTTATCAAGTGTTTGATTAGATTCTGTCTCATAATGAGAGTTAACCGAAAAGTGGAACAAATACCACCATTACACGGTACTCCCTCTAATAAGATTTTAAAGCATGTAAAGATGTGATTAGTTTAGGTTGTCGTATATGACATGGGTGATGACGTCAAAGGTTAGAATAGATACCTATTATATGTAATGGTATAGACATTTTTTTGCCTGACTTCAGTTATTATTGAAAAGTAGTTGATGGTTAAAACAATAACCTCCGAGCTCTGTACATTTTTTTTCATACTTTGAAATATTATTATCAACAAATGTCAATAAATACGTATGGTTTGCGTTTTCATTGAGTGGAGCTTCCAACAATAGGTCGATGACTCGAATAACGTTGAGACGCGAAAACATCTGACTTACTACTCTATGCTTTGCACTCTACCTCTTATACCCATGTCTATACTTATTATACTTATAATATTATAAATTTGACAGTTCGTCTGTCAGTTACGTTTTCACGTTTAAACATATAGATATTTTGATTTTTAAGGAAGCACATAGGCTGCTCTTTATTGCGGTAACCGACAGACACGCGTGTATAGCCGCGGACAAAAGCTAGTATTTCATCTTTTTTCTTAGATTTACAATGCAATTAACATTACATATTTCAAAGTTCGATTATAAGGCACTCTTCTTTCTAGTTATTAGTAAAGAATTATTATTTATACACAAAGAGTACTGCCTAAGTACACTACTATCATGTTAATTTACAGTTTTTCTGATGAAGTAACGTATGAATAATCCCATCAGTCTCATTTTTATCTTATTTTTAAATAACGCATCAACAACCGCAGGCGAAGGTCACCATTTTACTGTGTACTAAGTCGCTTCCTAGTGTACCCACCTCAAAGCTCAACAGCGAAAGAAACACTCAGAAATGTCACAGCTTTATACTCCTGTCCGTAAAAAGGGGTAAAAAGTTTTTGCTTCACATATTAATCTAGATATATATATAGATATAGATATATTTTCAATTATTACCGAGTCTAAAAATATTCTTGCATTTACACAAGACACGTATTGCGAAAAAAAGTGCAGAAAATATTGTCAATAGTAATTATTTACGCCTTTTAACTACAAAAAATCATAGTATGGTATTAAAATGACAAAGATAGCCCTTTTACTTCAACTTAGCCTTGGTTTCCCACGAGAAATCAGACTGCAGTAGCAAGGGGCGGTAATTTCCTTTGGAGCACAGCGTGGAGTTAAAACGACGTCTATTTAAGTAATAAGAACTGACATTTTTATTATTTAATACCGTCAATAATTTAGATACTAATACGAAAACAGTGCTAATACAAAAAAAAATATTATACAATTCTTTTCAAATATTAGTTGACAGTATAAATCGCACAAGATCTAATCGTTGCGCAGATAAAGTAAGTAATTAAATTTTCCCTATGCCAATTATTTTTCCAGCTCCTCGTGTGAACTTCGACATGTTGTTCAAATGTTTCTAATACTCTTAACGCGTATTAGTAGATAAGACCTAGAAAAAAAATATTTTATCAATATATTGCATCAATAATGTAATAATATTTTATATAATATATTATTATTATCGTAGGGACATACGGCCTTAACCCTACCCTGAGAGGAGACCCGAGCCCGGCCGTGGGCCGTTATGGGTGGATGGATGATCGTATTAATGCAATATGCCTATATCTTTAAGGTTATTTACAGGTCGTGGTGAGTAAATAAAACGTGACGAGAGAACCATTCGCATATTACGTTTTTTAATAAAATATTTTTTAAGTTACAACCCAGTCACGTTATTCAAGTGTTCTTAAAGACTGCTCATTAACCATAATTTATACGTTTAATTATTACCTTTAGAATTTTCTAGGAAGTTGTAATAAGGTATCGGTGGTATTTGTGTTGGTGTTGTTGTACAAGGTTTAGCAATGAGGAAGGACAGTTTTTGTAAATATGACAAATTTAAGTTTGTAAATCTCCAATTGTTTTAAAGTTATGAGTACTTGTATATAATAAATATCAATATTTTGTAAAAAAAAAGTTTTGTAAATAGAAACATAATTATCTGCTACTTTTTATGCATATGTTGAAAAGCCTACAATATAAGCAAATTGGCTAAGAGGAAGAGCATTTTGAATCGTCCCAGACTATATAGCATGAGTGACTTAAGACTTTTGCTTGCTTTTTTAGGTATTGCTGGAACTTTATGCCACAAACAGATATGTAACAACCACAAATGTTCTGAGACTCGGTTAACATTATTTAAATATAAATATAAACTGACCCGGCGAACTTCGTACCGCCATATTTATTTTCGTGAGTATTTCCGAAATTATCGAAAAACTTCTTTCAGTACTTAAGCCTGCCTTAACTTCCAGTTTTTTAAAAAAAATTCTCCTGTACAAATATTGTCCTGACAATAACAAACACATAAAAAAAATGCTAATTTAATGCAGTCGACCAAGAGTTATGTGCGTACATAAAATACATTTTCGTGATTTATTTTTATTTATATATTTAAGAAGATAGAAGAAGAAGATTGACATATATATTTATGACATATTGGTGTCCTTGAATAAAACATGAATATATAAAAAATAAAGCCAGTTGAGGTGGATGGATGAAATTTTGTATAAAAGCAAAACAAATTCGTATCAGACATTGACTTCACGAATAATGAATTGATCTTCTGAGCCAGGGTATTCTTTGTTTCAGTTTTATGTAAGTATGTTTGTAAAGTCTGTATATATTCAAAATGCGAAAGATGTATATTAAAAAGGAAAAAAGAGAAAAAAGTTAAATATATTGATTGACAACATTAGAGCCCATTAAGGGGTATTTGGAGCAGGCGACTACATTATGGGACATCTTTAACGTAGTATAATGAACCACAATGATTTAATTGCATCATATATTCAAGAACCATAGACGCATCAAACAAATATGTTAATTACAGCAGAAACAAACAATCTTATAATGAACTTGAATCATGGTCGTGATGATCAAAAAAACTCAAGGTACAGAAAAGAATGGTGACATCATGCTTTTATCCATCTTCACTCGGATTTGTTACTCGCTGACTTGATGATGGTATCTCTTAAGCTACTTAAGAATACTGTGAGCTGTGTGGCTAAGTTCATGTTGGTACAGTATGTCATCAATTTGTGTAACCGAGGAGTCCGTTTCTGAGGGTATTTTCTCTATTTTCAGTGGGTATACCGGAAGTATAAGATAAGCTAGTCCACATAATTATTTAAAATTAAAAGAATTTTAAATATTGTTTTATTTATCTCTATTTATCTCTTCTTGGATATCCCGACATTTATAAATCGATTTGGAAGATTCCTACATTTTATTTGAACGGAAATAATTCTCGTTTGGTTCCGTTTAAAATTGAACAAAAATGCCGCGCTTTAGGTTAACCCTATAATAAAACTATTTACGAAATAAAATAGTTTTATTATAAGTCATCGTGACTGTAAAAGTATTTTTTATAAAAAGGAATGTTGAGCAATAAGGCCGCCAATTGTACTACCGACATACCTAGCTTTAAGTTATGTACTTAATTATCTGGTGTACAAGAAAGCGATTTATTATTATTATTACTATTTAATTGGATATTATTCTTGTCAAACGTTTTCGAATAATTGTTTACAAAAACACCCACTAGGTAAAATTATATATTACTTAGTCAAATTATATGTCTAGTTTAGAAGTGGGTTCAGTCTGATTTACAGGTTTTATCGTGCTATTTTTATAGTTTTTTATATATATACGAGCCTACAAAAGTAACTCTATTCTACAATACAGCATGGTACCTGTTCATTGATACTCGTAGACGTATAGAATTGGACGTTATTTTAGCAAGTTTTATTTATACACAATCTGAGACCGGAGACACAATGATGCAGAAGCATCACTAGGCCGCCATAGTGTGGGTCACCATGCTGCATTATTGCATTGTCTGCATTCGCAATGAGTATGGTGACCACCACTTTTGGATTCTGCTCATTTTTGTATATAAAAAATTAAATGCAGTAAAAACACTATAAATAGGAAGTAGTAATAATAAATAAAGATTATAGCAGATTTATTCAAATGGTTTACACAAAAGTGGTACACCATATCGTAATAGCGCAAAAGTCGTGATCAGCAAATATTAACAACCTTCAATGACGTCACACGGTCATGTGTTATCACGAAACATCTGGGATGATATCACTCGGATCACGGGTAAACATCAACGGCTTACATTATAATCTTTACCATTCTGATCACATTATACAATCTATGCATTATAATTTACATGTTCAAGGTATTTTTTAGATAAATTTAATCTTTTTATGCGGTTTTATGCATTATGTTAGTAGAGATTGATTTACGTTTCACAAAACATACAAAAGTTTGTCTTGAGAAATGAATTAAATCAAGGTGATCCTATTCTTATTTTACTTTTAGGCTTCTTCCTACTATAGGTTTGTTCTATTCTTTCATTGACTCCTAATTTTCCCATAACAGTAATATCCAAACTGTCCATCCATAATGTTATTAGCTTGGTCTCTACAGGCTGTTGCCGCAACACATGGACTTTTACACGCTTTTAGAAATGGAAAATTTTAGTTTCAAATTATACTTCAAATTTTTAAATTCAAAATCATAACGTTAGTGGAAGAAATATATTACGAACAAAAGAGTGAATGAAGAGAAGGATAAAAAACTATTGATTTCGTTTATCATATTAATAAATAACTATGTTATGGTATTATGATACTTCAGTTATGATACACAACACTCTGGATTGAACATGTAACCTGACTGCTGATTACATACCTACTTATAATCTAATTAATTATATTCAGATGCATGCAAAACAAATATGATAAAATTATTTATCTTAGGCGGGAATCGAATCCACGTCGTTTGGAATACATGCAGCCAGGAAGGATGCCAGCCAAGGTCACTAACCACTATAGCAAGAGGTATAGTTTGAAATAATATTTTAATATAATCATTACAGTTTCTTTTAAACAGATTCCTATTGCGATTGAAAATACATACGTTTGTGCATCAAAATATGACATTTCCATTTATTTAACTTACCTCGGTACGTCCAAAGCAATTGTCTAAATTACAGCAATTTCACTATACCTTTCTTCGTTTATCTGGTTTACCAGACTGCTTATAAAAGACAATTACCACCTTGCATCTGTAATGATACTAATAGCAAACTAAAGTGTTTTTAAATTGTACTCGTAGTTTAAAGATGTGTAATGTGTATGCATGATGCCTTGGGGTACACACAATCTATTATTAGTAAAATTTATTATAAAATTACAGTCCGACGAAGCAACGTAGTAATAGTTCTAAATCATAACAGTAAATTTAATAGTCTCTATAAGAATTATTAAACTGTAAATATATAAGAAATTTATATAGGCACAAAATACGTACTACGTACTACGAACATAGTTTTCGCCTCATTTCTACTTCATATATATCATATTGAACGTTTATGAATTTTGGCCTCGTTGGTCCAATGGTTAATGTAAGCGACTGCCGATTAAGAGGTCTAGGGTTCGATTCTGGGGTCGGAATGCTATTGGGGGTTTTCTTACAAGAAATTCTAAAAAATTTGGAAGGTGTTTTCCGCCCCCGCCTCGGGAAACACGTTAAGCAATCGGTCCCGGTTGACATGAACTTCTACGGAAATCGTCATTGGGAAACCAGTGCCCTTAAATATACTGCCAACTAGTTCAATCTGCGAATTCAGTTCACTTATTTGCTCACCGTGGTATGTATTTTAAGGGAGTACATAAGTTGATATATATGTAATGTACAATGAACAATGTAATGTACAATAGTCCTTATTGACAAAACCAATTCCTTCAAGGCAACACTAGGATAGACCAAAATGTATCGGACAGACAGTAGCAGTTTACGGTGCTATTAATTTTGAAGGCATATATATATTTTTTCATGATAATAATGACGGAAAATAATGATGAACATTTAAGTATTTTATGTTGTTGCAATGATTTCAAATAATGCATCAATTTATTTCTTAAACTCTTATTACTTAAACCCTCTCAAAAAAAACACACTCTTTCACACTTTTTACAACTAATTTCATTTAAAAAGGGTAGGTAATTATAATAAAAACTACTACCCATACCACATAAACAGACAGACAAAGCCTGTTCTATGATAACCAGATTACTGATGATCATATTTATATTCTTCTAAATACACAGATATATAACAAACTAACGTGGGTCAAACGCAACTTCGTTTACCTTAAGCTTGAACTTGAAGCATGATTGAAAACGTTTAAACTCCATTTTCAATCATGCTCAACTCCTTTTGGTCTAAGGGTGATGTTAACTATCCTATTCAGGCACACCAGAAAATCAAATAATAAAAAATGAAAGTGAAAATCAGTTCAACAGAAACTCATCTCGATAGACTATGCTACTTCGTTGCATTTTCTGCATACGCAATGAGCATGGTGACCACTACTTTTGGATTCTGTTTATGCTTACCATCAGGCAGAGTAGAGTCACTTTAACTGCCTCGGTGGCGCAGTGGTAGCGTATGCGACTTCTATGCTTGAGGTTTCGGGTTTAATTCCCGAGTCGGACCAAATGTTTGTGATTTACAAATATTGGTTTCGGAGTTTAGGTGTTTTTTTATGTACCATAATATGTATGTATGTATTTACAAAACGTATATTTGTATTAATATCATTTTTCCAGTATCAATAGCTCTACCATTAGTTTGGGATCAGGTGGCGTAGTGCGTTAGATGTCCAAAATATTATTTAATTGCTTTGGCAGGCAAATATAGTTTCGGGGTTCATAGTGAGCAAATAGTATCACGGGAATCACAGATAGAAAACGAGCAAATGATCGTCATTTCCTCATTATTGAATTAATTTCTGTTCAGTAGTTTCTTAAAACTCTGAAATGGCTGGACCGATTCATACAATTTTCGGTCTTGAAAGATTTGTGGAGGTTCATGAGAAGTTTAAACAGTGACAAGATACGACAAAAGTGTGAAAAAACAACAATTTCATTTGCACGGTTCAGCTAGACACATGATATTTATACTCAGTAGAAATAGAACTAAACCATTATTGGACAACACTTTGTGTGATCCATAAATTGTTGTTCTAAGTCTGGGTGTACTTTGTATCCGTTTTATGTATGTTTGTAAAAATCCCCGTGGCACAGGAATGTATATTCCTAATGCGGGAGTTGTTATTAAAAAAAAACTTTAAAAAAACAATAGTCATCGTTGCTTACATTCTTAAGTTGTTACGTCGTTAAAGATTATTTTGATAAAAAAGTGATTTCCTTGATTCCGGTAAATATCTTCTACGCTATAAAGCTCAAAGTACAAATATATATAAATTCCATTAAAGTCTTAATGTTAATCATCATCTTTCGTAAAGCATGTCGCCTTGTCAAACACATTCAAGTATCAATAAAGTACCTTGTACGTTAGAAATCTGATATCCATCCGTAACATGAATTGATTCATACTTTAACAACCCATTAGCGTACACCGACCCTCAATAAAAATTTATACCTTACTAAACCTGCTTTCTTAGTTCTATATTTACAAGGACTTAATATCCTCACTCCTCACTCAACTGTAGGAATATTCAGCCTGGTGCCTGTTTATGCTTGAACTATTAAACCGATTTAGATGCCATTTTTCAGATCAACAATCATAATTTAAGGGGGTGAAAGGTTTGCATGGGATTCAATAACAATTTCTATGAAATGTCGAATGGAGATAGTTTGAGTTATGGGGAATGATATTGATTAGAAATTTAACCATAGATACAATAAGAGTGTAAAATATTGTTAGTTATTAAGATAAAGCAAGCTTTTCAGTAACACTGTGCCTCATTAAAAAAAATATAAGTGTGTTTGTATATATTATAATCTTCTATTAAATCAAAAAAATCCGTTCTAAAAATGTTGCAAGTACTTAATTATGGCTCTTCTAATACCTAGCTATTAACAATGTAAAAAAGTGATAGAGATGTTTATCAATTGCTACCTAAATATTCTTGTTCTCAATATCTTTACCGTTAGCTTAAAAATAAGCACTTGGTGGCTTAAGTCATGACATAGCGCCATATTAATGGTATGTTTAAAATCTTATTTAAGTACGAAATGACTGAGGCCAAACCAGTTCGTAAATATACCGAGATCTTTTGATATTGTTTTTATTACAGAGCAAATATGTAACTTGATTATGTTAAGTAAAGAAAGCTTCTTTGATTTAACTTCCTACATAAAGGTCTAGAATTATTTATTTATTTATGTTATGGAGTACTTACAGCTTACAGTATAGGTATACATTTGCAATGAAGTAGATAACAGTGAGCCAATTACAAGTATTAACTTCTTAAAAACTTAAGGCTCAAATACCTTTGGACACTCATAGAGAATAGAAAAATAATGCTCTGCTTACAAACCCCATTAAAAGCCCTATTCACACGCACAATATCGCTGTTCTTGACTCTGGCAGTTAAGTAATCTTTTTGTTATAAAAAATTTCACATTCGGCACTTTGACATCAGTTTTCCTGTATATCAAACTATGACAAAA
Organism: Hyphantria cunea; assembly: GCA_003709505.1. Classification (NCBI taxonomy): domain Eukaryota; kingdom Metazoa; phylum Arthropoda; class Insecta; order Lepidoptera; family Erebidae; genus Hyphantria; species Hyphantria cunea. Next base: position 326,010 of record PKRV01000461.1, read on the forward strand.
ATTTAATCACGAATCGAATCGTTGAACAGAATTATTATGTGCATACTACCTAATACCTAGGTAGGCTAGGCATTGAAATTCACCGTATCGATTGTCGTTGTAAATTACTCGTCATCAGACTATGAGCTATGTCTGTGCCAGTTTCGATCCGAATCCGTCCAGGCGTTTTTGCGTGAAAGAGTAACAAACATCGATATAATATATTGGTTTGCAAGTATCGCTCGGTACACAAGTGAGACTCATACTTGTCTGTTTTATTTCTAAACATATATTATTTAGATACCTATTTATAGTTACGTCGTAATATGCTAACTAATGACTAATCATAAACTACACAGATTTTTTATGTTCCAATGTTCGATCAATGTCAATAACAATTTTATTTTATGTGAGTGACCTCGTTAGAATGTTTAACGCCCCAACAATCTCTGTAATGAACATAAATAAGAGTACAGTCACAGCCACATACAGTGGACCAACGATAATCACGTATTAACCACGATTGGAAAGGATCTTTTTAATTATATTTTCAAAATACTTCCGGCGAAACATCTGCAAGTATTTGTATGTGTACCTTAGATTAGTTAGAATTATTTGTCGATTAGTCCTAAACTTAAATGTATAATTTGAAAACGTAAGTGGAACAACCATCTTTCCGATAATGTTAGCACTCCACCATGTGTTTTTCCAGAAACTATTCGTTTTGCGTCCAGTTAGTAGAACATCTGTTCTACTAACCGGACGCAAAATTTTCTTAAGTTATATTTTATGCAGACAATGTCATTACCTTGTGAGGGAGCCCTGGTACCCATAACATTAATTCAATCTTAACATGGGTGCCAGAGTTCAGCTACACTTGTGCTCCGAATATTTGTAGTTTTATTTTTGTATGTACAACTTTGAGTTTATCTTATCTGGTTTTAAATAAATTATCTTATCTTACTAACTGGACGCAAATTGACTATCTAGTCAATGGCGGTATTTTCTTATTGATACGACCTTAAAGAAAACGGATTAGGTGTTCCTACCTCAAAGATCAGCAACGTACTTGTGACACATAAATTGCAGCTTTTAATTAATTTTCGGTAATTTACTATCGGTAACTCGTTTTTTTGTTAGCCACCTAAATAGATACATTTACAAAAAATAATTAAGATGCATTTACATTAAAGATATTGAAGAAAACTAATGAAGGTGGTCTTTATTCTCGATTTTCCGGCTGTTTGCATGTCAGTCTGTATGTTGGTGCATGTATAATATCAGAAGTGGCTTCACCAATAGGGATGTAATTTTCCTGATGTATTGTGGTAAGCTTCACTTAACATTCATTGTTTGTTTTAATTCTAAAAATGAAAAAGTTCTATCAGTGTCAATAATCGCTGCTCTATCCGAAATACACAGGCAAAAAGAAATAAAAAGACGGTAATGTAAATAATATTCAACTGTATAGATATTTATTATAATTGTCTAGATACGTAAAGGCTATCTAAACGCGCTTTCAAGTCTACGTGCATCTCCTTCTGATAAATATCATGCAATATGCATGTCCACCATGCAATTAATTTACGCTTAAATTGTATTGACTACGAAACATGTTTCCAGCGTACGGTGATCCATCACAGGTGTCTTCATAGATGCCTTAAACATGATTTTATGATCCTATGATGATATCAACCTATGATTAAATTAATCCTTTTTTGTTTGTTGTTGTTTGTTAATTTCTCATATTTTGTATAAATTATACAAAATATGAGAAATTAAAGAAAAAGAATAAGTTAATCCAGATTGTTTCTTCCCTTAGAATTAATACTAAATATAACACAGAAAACTATGAGTTCCCACGCTATTTCCATCTATATTGACGACTGGTTAAAATGCATAATTACAGAAGATTACATTAAGCAATATGAGCAATGTAAGAGCACACCAGTGCAGACATAGCCTTAAGGCAATAAAATTGAAATCCAAGAAAACTAATCCCGCGTTAGCAAAGCTGAAAACGCTACTACAATGTAAGTAACCTCTTTTAAACCACCATGAAGAAATTATTCAATTACCTAATAGATATGTCGGTTTCCTTTATGATTACTAGTTATATATAAAATTCCTCCGGTTAAATACTTGTTGGATTACTATGTAAGGGGATATTACAACACTAATCGAGTAACATTAGTGTGATTATATTAGTATTATTAATAGCTGACCCATGCAACTATGTCTGCGTCTCTTTTTAATCATGTTCGTCTCCTATTGGTTTCGGTATGATGTTAACTAGCACTTCTTAGACACGCCAGCAAAACACACATTTTAAGAAAAATAACGTGAAATCGGTTTGATAGTTTCGGAGTTCATAGTGAGCAACAACATGACAAGAGGATTATATATAATAGATTACATCAGCTTTAGTATCAGTGCCCAATGATAAGAACAGCTACAGATAGGTGCTCTTAGCCCAGTTGCACTCGGTGATGAGAAACAATCACCGAGGGTAAACAACGACGGCGCGGTCAGTACCTGGATGGGGACCGCTGGTGGCATGTTACCATGAGCGTCTCCGTGATTCGGAGGTCACGTTAAGCAGTTGGTCCAGGTTGTTATCATACAATAACAGTCGTGAAGCTTAGTTGGAGGCTTTTGGGCGGCTTAAAAACATCCAATGGCAAGATTTCAACACAACCCGCACTTGGCCAGCGTGGGGACGTATGGCCTTAATCCTCTCCTGAGAAGAGTCCGAGCCCAGCAGTGGGACATTATGGTTTGTTGATGATGATTGATGATAAGAACAGGATGTTTCCTACAGTTGCTTAGTTAGGCTAATTTTACTTTTAGTTTAATAAAGTATAGTTGAAATATAAAGACCATAGACTTCCTTAGAAATATTACTAAAAATTGTTTGAGAGGCTACTTCATAAATAACGCTCCTCGTTAGAAGGCATATTTCCAGCAATAGACGTCTTTAGGCTGAGATGATGATAATGATACAGCTGGTCCTTCCTGATAACGGCCAGTAAATCTTATTCATCTCTTTTTTACTATGTTATATATACTTTTCCTTACAAACTTTCATGGGGAATAGATGGGCAATCGACCAGAAAGGTCGTCTAGTGGTGGGAGACTGCAGTGGCATATGTGAAACTCGCAACTAAATGTGGCCTTACTGGATCCCCATTTTCCAATCTGTACAACCTATAGTATTTCATTGGTTTCAAAAGAAGGGTCTCAAATTTTAAGGGTAGTAAAACCAAGCTGGTTTCAGCACGAACGGGCCGGCTCGACTGTGGCGGTACAGAAGATAAACATAAAATGACACCGTTCGTGTTGTCGTGTTTCGTTGGTGAGTGTGAGACCGGAGACCCAATGATGCTAAAGCATCACTAGGCTACCATTTTGCGGGTAGCCACGCTAAATTGTTTCATTGCTGCATTCGCAATGAGTATGTGACCACTACTCTTGAATTCTGCATATGCTTTCTATCATACAGAGTAGAGTCACTTTGGTAGGCGCATACATAAAAAAAAATTGTTTTAATAGTATAAAAATTAAGCCGATGGAACGTTATAACTAAATCATTTTCAAAGGAAACCATGACTATGCACATTTTTTACTTAAAACAAGCACCTTGTTTATTCCCGAGATTGTTGTTGTACTGTTATAACAATAACACAATTATTTTACACTGCAGGATCAAAATAGTATGAAAAAGTAGCCATAGTGAAAGTCCTGACAAAATTGGTATATACTTTCATATGCATGTACGGAAAAGCTGTTAATTTGAAATTACTAACAGGCACTTCAGTTTTTTTTGTTTATATAGGAAATAATCAAGGTGTTTATTCCAATAACCTTTATAGAAATAACAGAACATTTTACAGTTCTCCATTCCTTTATCAACAGTTATTTCAGAAATAGAAGCAATAAATAACAGAACGACAGGGAGTAATAACTATATTTATTCATATTGCTTGCGTATTCATTAGAATTTCATAAATCGTTTAACAGGAAGCTGGATGCAAAGCTAAATTGAACTTGCGTATATTATGAAAATAATTACCATTTCACTGTTTTACTGCAATCTGGAAATGATGATACAGATAAGTAACTTATGATGTCTGTGAACATGTTACTGGTCTAAGTTGTATGAGATTAAACAATGGAAATTAAATGGACTGTGGCGACTTCCACATACAGCGCAACAAGAAAAACACATTACAGCGCAATCTATCGAAGAGACGCTGAACTATGAAGTAAAGAAGGAAATGAAGAAATTACCAATCCTGAATTGCGCATTAGAAGTTCTCGCGCCGATTATCATAAATACAAACATCCCAACATCAACAATTGGGCCGTGACCCGCCAGGCATGATCACCTCGCCTGGCCGGAAGATCCTCCCTTTGTTTTGGAGAGACATAACATCTGTTCCCCCACATGGACTATTTTCTAATCTACAAACTGATGAATATTTAAGCAAAAAATATGAGCACCCTACGTATACACAAGGATGAATGAAATGATTTTTTTCTTAGTACCAATACATACATAATCTTAAAAGATTATTGGCATGTGGAGTTTCTAAAATAAATTAGTGGTTTAAATTGTTTCTATAATTTTTGAAGTGAAAATTTTTGGTAGAAGAAAATCTTACGAGTTCGCGGCATCGACATGCTGACATGACATTTTCGAAGTGAATACTTCTTTGGTCGCGTTGAGTACTTTTTGGTAGGGGCGTCACTGACATGCAATTATTTGATGTTGATAATTTAAATTTAGGGTTAAGGACATATGTCCCCACGCTGGCCAAGTGCGGGTTGGGGACTGGCAAGACTACGTCGTGGCTATGTAATCTTTCCGTTGGCTGTTTTTAAGCCGCCCAAAGGCCTCCAACTAAGCTGCACGACTATTATCGTATGATAACAACCGGAACCGACTGCTTAAGGTGACCTCCGACTCACAGAGACGGTCAGGGTAACATGCCATCAGCGGTCACCCATCCAGGTACTGACCGCACCGAGTACGTATGTCCTTAACCCTATCTTGAGAAGTGACCCGAGCCCAGCAGTGGGACATTATGTTATATTTAAAAAAAAAACCTCATCGCGAATACTTCATTCATACTACCTATAATAATATTATGAATTCAAATGAAAGGGTAAAAAGCACCATCTTATAAGCCTTTGGATAGAAATATGGACAGTAAGCTTGAAAGTTGTCGTGGGTGACACGAATAATCCAATCGAACGTGGGCGACCTAACCAATAGAACATGCGTGTTCTGTTTGGTCCCCCAATGTAACCCATTTTATGGACTAACAAAATGTCTCAATAACAACGAACCTAAACAAACTATTTGTAGATGTAGGTGGATATTAGACATAATGTTATAAAATATGCGGACAAACTTTCCACTTCATTTTTCATGGAATACATTAAAGGTATTTCAAAGCAAGTGTATAAGGGACGCAGAATTCGTTCTATCAGATTTCGTTTTATCGAAATATTACACTCCATTAAAATCATGCAAAGTAAAATAACATAGAACTTAGAATATGCACGGACAAAACGGGCGGCAAGGCATGTCTCTTGACTTTCCCGAACGACGACGTTGACGAATTGACGTTTGTCCCTTATCAATAAAAACATAATGCCTTTTATAGATTTATCTTTTGAAAAACAATAAACATTCCAATTTCAAAGTAAGTACTTTTAAATAGTAACATTATTATCAGTACTCCAAATGCAGTACCACCAATCTCTGCTATTTTTTTAACGTTTCATTTTTATTGTTTATTGTTTCACTTTTCTTACTAATATTAATTGATCCATCAAAATTATTCACTATCCACAGCATTTAGTTCTTGGTGCAACCGTTTTTCTATCAGTTTTAAAATTTATATTGGTGTGAAACGTTCGACAACATCATGCAAAGAAAACAATTTTATGATTCTTATGATCATGTAATGACGACAATACCCTATCCGATAGCTAGAAATTCGAAACTAAGCTGAAACAGGAGTGGAAACATGTTGTCAAAACATGCTTGTGTTTGTGCTATACAGTTTGCTTGTGTCTGATCGATAGTAGATACAAGGTATCAATTGCCAACTGGATACATTATACGGTAATTTAAATTCTGCCAATTAATAATTTATGTTGATCGAAGGCTAGCATCGTTTGACTTGACGACCTATGTAGAGGTAACGGATTTGTAAGCTGTAACGTCTGAGGTCGTGACTTCTTTTGCAGCTGCCCTCAAATATTTGTAGGTATAAATGTTCCTGGTGATATCAGTCTGGAGTCTCCTTTGGACATAACGTACATTTATACATGTAGGAGCTTTATATTTGTAGAAGCTTTCATATTCAGTGCATGCTGTAATTCGTTTTGCATTGCTTTTTGTATATGGACTTGCCTACATGGAGGATTTTCAGATTATTCCCGCCTACAATCTGCGTCAGATGACCTGTAATAATTACTATGAAGTTATGCCATGCGATATCGTGTGATAGCTTTATCTGACAGTTTTTAAAAATTGTTTTGATCTGCAGGTGACCTTGAAATTTAGGCTATTGCACTTATAAATATATTTAACACAGTGTGTAACAGAGTTTCAAGTTGTTTAAAACAGTTAGCCATACGTTACATACATAGGTAGGTAAACGTGTGTATTGACTATTCGGTTTGAGGATAACTATTACCAATACTTGTATTAGATCGCAACTGTGTAGTCAACTATTGCCACATTATTGCGACCTTTCTAATTACCGTGAGAGAGCCACGCTTCGGCATGAATGGAGCGACTCGACCGGAGTGATACCACGGTCGCACTGAAAACCGGTATGATGTGACCCCAATCCCTCCCCCACCTCCCTGCCCATCTCTCAATGGCCAGCAACGCACTTGTGACGCCTCTGGTGTTGCGGGTGTCCATGGGCGGCGGTAATCACATACCATCAGGCGATATGTCCGCTCGTTTGCCCGCTATACCATAAAAAAAAACAATCCCAATCACACTAATGAACTCCAAACTTCTTTCTCTTATTGATTTGGGCGTCTACCTAATTGGCACTTGTAAAATATGTTTTAAGTTTCAGTTGCTATTTAAGCAATCTTAGTGAGTAGCCTATTCTATATAATATATGAATGTCAATCTAATAACCAAGATCTGCTAAAGTGATTATCAGGATGAATCCCCATTCCCATTTTACAGATCCCAAGGTTCTAGTCACGCCCATTAGAACCTCTTGCTGGTCGTATTATCCATTATCCTTGAATTATATTGTTTAAATTATGATATTTTCGAATAGCTTAAAAATGTTTAACAAATATTAGTGCGCAATGTCTGTTGGGTTTAGGATTTAGTTAGTTAGTTAATATGTTTATTACGTTAAATCAATATATGTAATTTTAATGAAAAAGAACAAAAGACTCGGTAATAATGACTTCGTGTAAAAAAAGGAAATGTTTGTTATGTTTGCAGAAGGCATTAATGCAGATTACATAAAATAAATAACTTTTTTATAATAATCTATATTTTTTTTAAATAAATTTTCTATAATAGTTCATTCAGATGCAAACATTCCGTTATTATATAAATATTTACTAATGGAATTATTTATTTTTTAGCCTACTAACTACAAGCAAAAAGCTCCTAGTTATGAACTCCTTTCTTTTCTTGACTTATTTTCTCTTCTTTTTAGGATTTTTTTGATCTCCTGATTTACTGAACGTAATCATGTATGGCGTGGCAGTTCATTTATTATTCCCGTCCCCTTCAACAAACCTCTTATTAAATTCGAGTCGATTTATAAGATTTGAATTTCTCTAAAATATGTATATGTAAATCCGCACACAACAACGCAATATACTATCCGCTATCAGAGAGTACCTTTAAATTAATTTGTATGTCGTATCAGGATATATTAGATGCACTCTGAGCCAGTGAGAATCAGGAGCAAGAAGGTTTTAGAGTTCGATAATCTTACTCGGCGAAAATATCGAAGGAATATCTAAGCGATCCGGCTCATTTGTGCTGAAACATGGTTCTCCCACAAATGCGAATCTCTAAGTAACGTTCCTTTAGCACAGGATTTGCTACAATCAAAAACACACCTTCCCATTACTTTCCTATGTCCTTTAATATACGAAGGATCCCTTCAGTAAATACGCGAGTAAGAACGTTCCTTTATAAATAGAATTTATGTGTATTAATGAAATTTTATGACAGTAGTACGAGGAATCCATATTATGAATGGACCTTCTGTTTATTGAACTTTCTAGTATTTTATAATTACAACTTAATATACACTGTTATATATGCTTACGAAACACAACAGCCCGAGGCACAATATTATCATATTTCTCTCAAAGAATAATTACTTGTCAACATAAGAGATTAAGATTCACTTGGCTTATACTCTCAATCATTACTTACAGTTCATAAGCATAATTTTAGGTCCTAACAATTACTTACTTAATTAAAAATTAAACTTTCAAGCGATTATTTTATGATCAATAGCTTAAGAAATATTAACATGCTTAACAGACTCAATGTTTTAAATGCTTTACCAGCGTCAGCCATGGTTTTCTGATGTTTTCTTTGCGGTATAATATAGCAGTTCTTTGTGATATAACTAGTTAGTTTTTGATATTAGTTATGTAGTGAGTACTATAATGATGTTGGTTGACGTGGCAAAAAGAAGGTTTTGTGTTGTTCTGGTATATATACAATATTTCTTTGAAGTATCATCAACGTGTGAGAGAGTAGCAAACATTCATAGATCTTCACAAAGTTTTGCATCTAAAATATTAAGTAGAATAGGATTTTACAAATCTCAAGTATTCTTAAACAAATAGGTTAAAAATGATAAATGAAAAAAATATACATATAGTACAAATCTTTTGGAAATATGATTTGAGATCTTGTTTCCCTGATGCTAGGTGAAAAGTAATTTCCCATAAAATTTGATTTACTGAGAATGTCGTAATACTTAAGAATAATGTGTTTCACAATAGGTCCCAACGCACGCAGTACATCGGGCTTTCATGTTTTAGACAGACCATATATCCCTTGTAAACAATATTTCATATACGTCTTCTGAAAACTCAGTTAATTTAAAATCAATCAGATCTTACAACTAGCCTCTTACTTATGACCAATGAACTATTCTTATAATTAAATTAAGTACCATTTGCCTTTACTCGTGGCCGCTACATAATTCTAGTAACTTTATTAGTAATAAAAATAAATACGTTTCAGAAAATTGCTTTGTTACTGGTTTTAGTACTTAGGTTATCTAGCAATTACAACGCTGCCTACGAACTTTGTAATGAATAACTACCATTCGTATCTGCTTGGGAGCTTAGAGCATGATGAGGATTTTGGTAGGTCAGAGCCAATAGCTTAACTAGATCTGTTGTAGTTTCGGAAACAGAGATTGTAAGATTTTTAGAATTAATTTATTTCACATAATTTATTAGGACGAGACGTGAATACATTTCTCACCTGCAATTTTCAGGTGAAATCGTCATAACAGCAAAGACTCTACATAATCTACAACAGATGATGAATGACCTGGCTAGCTCTTCTATGCGCATCAGCCCACGAGTGAACTTGGACAAAACCACGGTCATGTTCAATGACTATGTACTGCCGGAACGGGTTGCGGTACACGTTGCCGTTCTCATTGCGACATTTCAGTCGGATGGAAACAACTTCGAGGACCAGGTGAATAGAAGGATTCCGTTGGGTTTTCTCATCGTCGATCCTACAGTACCTAAAAACGAAATATGGACACTCACGGTAAAGCTGGTGCATAAGCTCAAAGTCACTCAGCGTGCTATGGAAAGGGCAACACTCGGCGTTTCTCTGAGGGTTCGCATCAAGAATGAGATGATCCGGCAAAGAACTAAGGTCATCGACGTAGCCCACCGGATTAGCGAGATAAAGTGATAGTGGGCTATCCCTATTAAGCGCAGAACTGCCAACCGCTGGGCTAGAAGAGTTCTGGAGTGGAGTTCGCGTCTCGACAAACGTATTGTAGGACGCCCACAGGCAAGATTGCGAGGTAACTTCTGCAAAATGGCTGGCAGGAACTGGATGCAAATAATCAAAAATCTAATAGTGGCGCGCTTGGGAGAGACCTGTGCCCAGGAGTGGACTGAAATAGGCTGATGATGATTTTATTTTTATAGCTAAATATATTTCATGTCAATATGTATTTCTTTATACAATGGTCTGGCTCCACTATGGTAGTGGTAATATTTTATCCAGTTAACTATGACAAGTATTGACAAACTATATTAACAAGGCATTTGGGTATTATAAAATCCAAAGTATTCATTGTGAGCTACTTATTAGTTACTTCTAGTAGCTACACAAAAATTATATTGGTAACTACTAGTTACTGAAGAGTATCGTCACTCGCCTTCTAGTACCAACATAAGATCAGTTCGATATGCATCTAAACTGCATAAACACACGTAGTTCAATTTCAATAAACAAGTGAAATAAACATGTCCAAAACAATTAGAAGTACTTCTGTTTCATAGGAAAATCTTCGAAATTCCCACATTTCCTCTAATACAATACGAGTATACATGTATTATACATGTAAACCTTTCCCTTGAATACCTCTATTTGTTGCTGAACTGCATTAAAATATGTTAAGTAGTTTAAAAGATTAAAGCAGACAGCAGAAGCTACTTCATTTTATACTATATAAAGATTACGCTCTGCTCGTAATCTTTTTTAATCTATTTAAAGTGTGTTTAAATTTATCACAGGTAAAATTTCTGACATCATTTATAATAATGGTATCATTTTTACCTTATCGTATTCCTAATTGTAGGGATCCCAAACATGTTATTCTAAAACGGTGGGAAGGACATAAGAGTATACTATAGGTATATAAAGCACGATGCATGCTTCGTTTAAAAATACACGTTGTGTTCCAAAAAGGATTGATATGTGTATTTCTCTATTACTTATCAAAGAAAATTCCTCCAATTCGATTGAAAATATTAAAATCTGTTGTTCCCGAGTCAGTTCCTTTAGTAATATTATGAGAAAGACCTATAATTGGACTAGTTGCTTAGTAACGTCTCTTAGGAACGAAGATATGTTCAGATATAGGTATGTCTTATATAAACACGTTAGCACTCAGTCAGAAAACAAAAAGAAATCCGTTGCTTGATTAAAAATTTGTATGATATACAAATTTTTAATCAAGCAACGGATATCCAGTTTTGAATAAATAACAAAACGATTAAAACGAAGAGATCGATGAAATCGAAATAGATTTAATAGATTGTCAGAAATTTCTGATACGAGTTTGTTTTTATATTTATTAGTATACAGGTTTAAAAATACCAGCAAGTATTCTAAAATTAATCAACTTGGAAATCATTATAGTAAATTAATAAGGCACATACTTGTTAAGAACCAGGATTAATTAAACGACTTGAATCAACGGATACGGATGTTGTATGTCTCATTGAATATAATTTATATTTCGTTGGAGGGCCCTATTGCAAAAACTATGAAATAAACTAATAATTTTATTATGTAAGAAATAAAAGAGTTTTACGTTTAATGATGAGAAACTTATTTGAACCGACGACCGTCAATTTAGCGATTTAAGAGTTATTACCCTACAGAGAAAATTAGTTATAATAATTTGTCAGTTATTCTGCAGTACCAGTGAGTTGTATAACACAGTCGTAAATAAACTATTAAATTATTTTAATACTATATTCTGTAATAATTATTATATTGTTAAACACAACAATGTTATCTTGCCGTGGGAGAGCCTAGGTTGAATAATAATCTTAATTATATGTTTTTATTTCAGTCTAATAAATGTACGGCATACATTTTTTTACAATTTTATTATTGCGAAGTGATAATAGTTCCGTGTGGAGACGAAATGGAATGTAGAGTGTCATCTCACCACCCCTATTCATCCTTTGATTGTTGTAAGAGAAAGAAACCAGGACATCGTTTTTTGTATTTTCGAAAAACGGTCCCCATTTCATCTCATCCTCATTTTTTATAGTTTTTATTATTATTTTCATCACGACTAGACTTGAAGACTTGAAGATTTAAGACTTGAAGACTTTAAGCTCTCGACAATAGAAGTAATAGCTGTTTAGCTGGTTGCGATGAAGAAGAAGAAAGAAACCAAACTGTTCAGGACAATAGCACTACAAATAGAAGGAAGACTTGAAACAAACCCTGAACAAATCGTCCAAATAGTAACCAAACAAACGTTCATAAAAGCCCGAAGTATATAGTACGAAGTATATAGTAACCAAACAAACAATCATAAAGCCCCCACTTATAGTTTTTTTTATATATCTGCGACGTATACACAGCGACCAGAAACGATTTCATTAAAATATATGTCTTAATATTCTCCCAGACTGGATTGTTATATACAATATGGATTTTAATGTTATCAACTGCATACACTTAAAATGTACGTCACCTATTAGTTTTGTTGAAATGAAGTAAGTTAGTAGTACACTTTGAAATATAGCCAGTTGTCTTGTAGTCACGGCCTAACTTTTAAAAGTATACTGTTTCTTGAAAATATACAATAAAGACGTCATACCGACTCTTTTCGCTTAGTTTAATCATTTTATTAAGGTAGATGCAGTTTTCAATCATCAAATTTATTTGTAGTATATAATTATCCTTTACTAGTTACAAGACGAAACCTAAGCTTACATAGATAGTTATACGAAGATTCATTCTGTACAGTAATAATTAAGTATCTACGTGTGTGTTTCTAAGAAACGTACTATTATATTTTTAGGTAGGTATATTTTTATATATGGTATATTTTATAAAAAACTTCTTAAAGGAATGTAGCACGTCTAATTATATCGATTGGATATCATATAATACGTACATTTGATAAGCAAGTTTCAAATAGTCTCAGAATAATGCCATGGGGACTGTTTCGATGAACTAGCGGTTAGCACATGCGAATGCCGATCGAGAGATCTCGGGTTCAATTCCCGGGTCTCGGAGAGCACGTTAAGCCGTCGGTCCCGGTTTTTTTGAATGAATGAACGTCTCAGGCATTGATTATTGAGAAGTTAGTACCTTAAAATATACTGACAACTAGTTGAACCTGAATCCAGTTTCTTTTAAGTGCTTTGGAAGTCCAGTTGCTCCGAGGAGAAACTGATATTCAGGTAAATCTGGTTGAAATTATAGCCGACCTAAAATAATCTTTTGAACAACAAAGACTTGGAAGAAGATATAGACTCTGAACAAAACCACGACTGAATTCTATAATATAATTCACTTTTTCAAGACGACCGCAAAGAGTAACGTATCTTTGTGACTCATTTTATCTAAAAGTAGCACAGAGTATCGATTTCTTTGTATACTTGCAGATATCTCGTTAAAGCGCATATCACACTCGTTAAAGATATCTAATCGACGATAACAACCCGTAGATAGCTACTGTCAACCTGTAACTTCTTTTGTTGGAAACGGATAACATAAAGTAGCTATTGCTTATAATGAAAACTTCGCGTGAACTCATTGATCAAATTAAAAAGCGAGCATTTCCCCGACACATCTTGAAACACACTTCCGTATATTTTCACGAAGTAACTTTCACAATTTGCAGAAATTTAAAATATATTATTAATTATAATAATTTAAAAGAAAGAGAAAAATGTTTACTACACATAAAAAACGTCTTTATCGAAATTGTGGATGAATAAGTTTATGTTTTTATAGTTGGCGCTTAGGAGAGATCATCATTCAGTGGATAACTCTAGGTTATTGATTGAATCTTTCAACTTTAAATCATTTTTTGCTGATTGAGAGATTTTTTTTTGGAGTAATATCAATCTTTCTCGGTGACGCAGTGGTAGCGTATGCGACTGCTGTGCTTGAGATTTCGGGTTCGTTCGTTTGATTTCATTACCAAAAAAACGGAACCAAAAACGTCTTTTTTAAAATTTTGGATGAATAAGTTTATGTTTTATAGTTGGCGCTTAGCGGAGATCACCATTCAGTGGATGACTCTAGATTTATTGATTGTTTCTGTCAACTTTAAATCATTTTTTGCTAATCAAGAGATTTTTTTTGGAGTATTATCAATATTTCTCGGTGGCGCAGTGGAACAGTATGCGACTGCTGTGCTTGAGGTCTCGGGTTCGTTCCTTTGATTTCGTTCCCGTTTGACTCATTCTCGTTTGACGGTCGGATCAAATGTTTGAATTATCTGCAAATATATTTACAAAAAAAGGCATATATGCATTTACATCAGTTGTCACACCCATATCACAAGTACTGCTTAGTTTAGGGCTAGATTTGTGTAAGATGTCCGTAATATTTATTTATTTAGTCAGTACACTTTGTAGTCAAAAAATGTCTTAAAATTATCTTTGCGAATAATAAAATTCATTCCTTTACTGTTATATCTTATGATGTCAATATTTATTCATCTTCAAATAACAACAAACAATAATTATGTGTTGTAGTTACCATGTTTATATAAATTGTAACCTTATATATGTTTAACACTCGTCTTATTATAATACCATTCTCAAGTACTGAGTCACGTTTTCTTTAATTATATAAGTATTAAACATTTTTCAACGAATATTAAAGTTATACATTTTATATGACTGAAAGTCTTACAATTGGAAACTTAACCAGTTGTTTATTTAGAAATAAAGAAAAATATATTCGAGAACCGATTTTCGAGATAGATACTACACTAGGTACTATCTAGATGTAGCTTAAAAACTTAGAATTTTTGAAGTTATACTTTTTTTACCGACCGACCGAAAAACCGACACCCAGAAACTTCAGGGTGTCGGTTGTTGACTACAGCTAACTAGCTGTAGTCAAAACTTGAAAAACTAAAATGTTGAGTACAGCTAACTAGCTGTAGTCAACATTTTAGTTTTTCAAATTGTTATCTTGTTACGCCAAAGAAATATAACTTCTAACGCATAAGTACACACACACACACACGCACACACACACACACACACACACACACACACACACACACACACACACACTTTTTTATCTTTACTCAGGTTTCGAAACGTCTGGACAATCTAATGGTGAAAATCTGCTAGTTTTATCTATTAGATTCAATCTAATGTCAATTTTCGGGGCTGAGTAACCATTAAAAATATTCGATTTCTATCATATCGTAATATTATATCATTATATCGTAAACAAATATGTGCATAAAAGACTATACGATTTAGGTTGTGAAGCATGATGATATAAATAGTACCCTAGGGTGTAAAAGACTACTTAGATCATCGGTGACATAAAAAAGTTGCGTAATGATAATACACAATTACATACATGCACACCAATTAACTAAAGCGTAGACAGAATTGAATCAATCGCTTAATACATAATTTTAGAATTACTCCTAATGCTATACGTTTAGAAATTTCTCAAACAAAAGAATCTTTAAACACAACATCCACTTGTATGTTGATTAAGTAGCTACCTAGTAGCTATATCGTTTTGTAATTTAACTTGGGATAATTAAAGATGTAGTATGATCTTTAATTATCCCAATTTAAGCAAGACTAAATCCACACGTGCACTTGCTTCTTGATATCATGTTACATAAACTACCTAATTCTTAACGAGAAATAGATCTGTATTCTAATATTCTTAAATAATAATTATTATAATCTATTTTAGAATATTGTATATTTTACATGGTACATTTATTTGTTTATTTTTCTTAAATCAAAATTTACATTTATCAAAGTTATTATTTGCATTTATTATGTTTGTAATATTTAAGTCGCATGTTTAATTAGAAGTTCATCTTGCAATAACAAGCCATTTCAATTTTGTCTTCTATGCCGATTAGTCCCCTGAACGCCTTACCCAAATAGTGGTCTAACAGCTGACGAAGATCGACTTACACCCATCTGATAACCAGATGAGATGATTTTTTTAAATATTATCAATTAGTATGATATGATAGTTTCCCTATCGCAAAGCTGTAAAGACTTTTTTTTATAATTTTTATTGATTCTTTTTTTTCTCAGACAAGCCTATACCTTTAGATTACTTATTAAATAACCTTTATTGTGCTACCAATTTCGATTGGTTATTAGCTCGTTGTATTCACCTATATTGATTTACCTGTTCCATATAGAAATAAGTAAGCAAGCCTACTTAGGGATATTCTCTATGCAAAAAATTAACATTTGGTACCAAATTTAGTTGATTCTCAATAGAGTGAAAGGGATGATAAAAATAAATTCAATTTTGAAAATAGTCATTACAGTTTTGCGATAGGCAAGCCATCATTAATCAACACAGATGTGTAGATGTGTTCATTATAAACACAATTTCAAAAAATAATTATTTTGATCTGGTTATCAGTTCGTGAAGATCGACTTACACCCTGTACGTCGATCTTCACCGACTCTTGTACTAAGAGGAAATTTGAAAATTTGGTTTTATCTTCCCCCGATCTTAAAGGGTGCCGAATGACCGAAATACGTCAATATTTTTATGGCCCTGGCAAAATATACACTGCATGATTGAAAGCATAAATAAAGTCCAAGAGTGGAAGTCACCATATTCATTGCGAATGCAGACAATGTAACAATGGAGGTCTAGTGGTGCTTCTAGATCATTTGGTCACCGGTGTCACACTCACCAACGAAGCATTCTTTCAGAGTGGCTGTATTACAGCTCGAGACTGTGTTTACATATACCAGTATATAGTGGCTGTTATTGTTCCATATGCAAAACAAATTCATATACTATTACTACTATACTACTATATACTATACTATTGTTCTAATTTCTTTTTTACATATAACACTATGCCATCTAGTCTGAAACTAAGTGCAACTTGTATTATGCGTCTACAACTGATATAAATTACTTAAATACTTTTTTTTTGTAAATACATAAACATTATACATAGAAAACACCCACCACCGAGGCAGTTAATTATTTTGATGGTTTTCATATATTTGTTAAAATGGTGGTGACAATTAACATTCGTCTTAACAATCACATGACAAATTGAAAAGTATTTAAAATACCAACCCGTCCAGATTTTTAATATCATCAAGTTTTTGTGGTTCTCCACTATTATCTGGTTAAGTCAGAGGCACCGTTAATGTTTATTTATCATCAAAATATCCAAAGACTTTAAATTATTCACAAATGGAGTTGATAAATGAGAATAAGTAAATAAATAGAAGTGTACACATCCATGAAAAAAGAAATCTTTATTTTCTGAACGGTTCGCTCGATCCAAGCCAATAGCAGTCGCAAATAGTTCGCATTGTGTTTTAAGTGGACCTTAAGAACTCACGCCGCGGCACGACAGTAAATGGACTAACGACAGCATTCGGTTAAATGAAAAATAATAGTTTAGTTAAACCTACTTTTTTTGTGAGAACCTTTCCTAATTACGCAAAATAATATCAAGATCCTTAACCTCAAATTGACAAAAGAAAAATATAGAAACTTAATTTGATTGTTTTCTGGATATATTTTTTCATCATCATCATTGTTATCCTTAAATAGTCCACTGCTGAATATAGGCCCCTCTTTAGAAAGAAGGTTTTATTTTTTATTTTTTATATTTAAGCTGCCAAAATGACTCTGCCCTGCCTGATGGAAAGCATGAGCAGAATCCAAGAGTAGTGGTCACTATTCTCACTATGCAAAAAAGAACAATGCAGCATGTTGACCCACACTATGGCGGCCTGGGGGAAGGGGGATGGTGAGGGGGATAGGGGGCGTTGGATTGGGGTATGGGCCTCCGGTATCCTCACTCACTCGATAAAACACAGCGTAAGCGCTGTTTCACACCGGTTTTCTGTGAGGCCGTGGTATCACTCCGGTCGAGCCGGCCCATTCATGCCGAAGCGTGGCTCTCCCACGGTATAAATTTTTTTAATCTATTATGTTATGCTGGCCAGACGATTTGATTTTGGGTCTAAGTCAACTTTTGCTTTTCTTTGCAGTGCTCTGTTCTGTTGACAATGGATTTAAAAACAAGAGTGTCACCATCTCTATTCATGCCGTGGGTGTGAACCTTTGCTTCAAACATAGACACTCAGAAAACCAAAGAATAAAAACATATCATTATCAAAACGCTTCACACTAATGTCGTCAATTTTAGAATTAAAAACGTTTTCAATTGTAAGTAGTACACGATTTATTTAACTTTAGCCGTACCGTTTGGAAATTTAAAAACTAAATAGGTTGTTTAAAAGTGGACAATGGTTTACTTTAAAAATACCAGGATGTTTTCTATTTAATTTTAATTTTGTTGCACATACTTTTTAAGTTTGTTACCTCCCTCGTTCCAGTTCCAGTTTTCAAAACTACTTCCCGTTGATTCTCATTCAATTATAAAAAATATACCCCTTGTGATGAAAATTTACGAATAAAGTTTTTTTTATTCACCGCCATCGGGTCCCAAACAAGCAGAACCTTTACCACGGTAACCAGTTGATAACATGCGCATGTTTTGAAATAGATATATATCCATCATAACATTATAATTTTGAAAGTAACTCTGTCTGTTTGTGTGTCTGTTACGTTTTCCTTTCTTTCTTTAATGCAATAAACGGCATACACACAGGCGGAGCCACGGACAAAAGCTAGTCATAGATAAATTAAACCCTGACGTCACCCTGACCCTGATTTGATCACAGTTCCCGTAATTAAACTTATATTCATACGGACATGTTATGGTCGTTGAAATAAAAATACCAAAACACTCCTCAAAATGCAAGAATAAATGCAAGCTTTCAATCTATTTTTAATACCCAGTCCGGTAGTGTATCGAGCTAGTAGATCAGGAAATTGTGCAATAGGTTTTCTATTACATTACGTCGTGGCTTCCCAGCAGCCCAACAATCCCGGAAGTCTGACACAGTCTTGTTCTCAACTTCAATGGCACACTTTGTATCCCAATGACTACACCCACAATATACATCGAGTTTATGCAAAGTTGTTTGTAGAAGACTTTTAATGTGCTGTATTTTTTTTTCAGCCAGATGTTAGAATAGTTATCATATATTAAGCTTTCATTATATTTATATCTATTATAAATACACGTATAATTCTCGTGTCACATTGTTGATCACGATGGACTTTCAAACTATTTTAAGCGATTTTCACGTTTTTTTAAATGTTTGTTTTGCTGTTGTGCCTAAGACAGGACATTTGATATCACGCTTCGGCCAACAGGAGCCGAGCATGATTGAAAAGAGACGCAGACGAAGTTGCGGGGTAAGTTAGTTTTTTATAATAAAATATTTGGGTTGAGATTACTCAATAAATTAAGGAGAATACATTATATAAGTGCGTCTTAATTGAGAGAGGAGGGGTTCTTCGTTATTTTAGAACTCCATTATTATAAATTCACATGAAAAATAAAACTTTTCATTTTGAAAGGTTAGGCATTCTTTTCGTTCGGCTAAATTTAAACTTCTGCCGAATCGAATCAATTAAAGGAATGAAGAAAACAGTTTATGACAATTATGGAGAGGACCTTATATCCTCATTGTCCTCATCATAATGATCATCAGTCTTTAATAGCCAAGTTTTTTATGGTATAGCCAGCAAACGAGCAGACGTATCGCCTGATAATAAGCGATTAACGCTGTCCATGGACACCCGCAATGCCAGAGGCGTCACAAGTTCATTGCGAGCCTTTGTGGGATGGAGAGGGGGATGGTGAGAACAGGTTGGAGTATGGGCCTCTCCTTATCCTCACTCACTCGTTGAAACCACACGTGATATAAATTCCATGGTATAACTCCGGTCGAGTGGCGTGGAAAAGGAGGTTTTACGATGAAATCAATTCTAACAATCGAATAACTAAACAAGGACTCCGTGCTTTATATATCAAATCGTTAAATTTTGAACGTCCCAGGAGACTCGCTTAGAGGATGAATTCTATATAATATAATATTTTCGGACATCTAACACACAACGCCATCTCGTCCCAAACTAAGCAGAGCTTGTACTATGGGTGCTATACAACTGATATAAATACATACATACTTTTTTTTGTAAAAACATACATATTATACATAGAAAACACCCAAATATAACATTTAGTATTTTATCTAATCTAATATCTAGAGATTTCGACATTTGAATGTAATGTTATATTACTTTTATAATTCTATTTTATCTATCTTTAGCTGCTTGATTTAAACAGATAATAACATAGATAGAAATGTCAACTACAAATTGTCACGTTCTTAGAAACAAATACATAGATCTCAGTTTATCATTAATGGGTAATCATTAATTATAATAATAATAATTTTCAGTTGAAGTGACCGAATCTAATCTTTAGAATAGTTTAAAAACTTTTTAGATTATTCTGATAGACATTCATTATTTCGTGAGTAATTAAAATTGTTACATACAGTAGAAATCATATCTTTAGTAATTTTATTGATATCGAATCGGTACCACTTTACTATATACGATGCCTAAAACCTATCGTAGATTAAAAAAATATGACAAACAACTGTTTGACAAAAAAGTGAAAGATTTTGTCAAGTTGTTTAAGTTGTTTCGTTTTGTATAAATACTATCGTTATATAAGTGGCAAATATTGTCAATATATCGGCAATGGTATTGGAAACATAAATCAAAACTTAAAATTTATAGCGATCATGGTATACACCGGTTTTTTTTAAATCTCCTCTTAATTTTAGAGATACCAAAATTTAGAATGGATTTAAAGAAAACCGGTGTGTATAATGTAATGCAAGCGAGATTTAAAATAAAACACAACACATGTTTAACATACATAATATCTGGACACGAAAGAGCAAAAACCTTGATTTTGTCTAATTTTATACAACTTTTTATGTTTAGTTACGATTTGTTCCAGCAATAAATCGCGCTTAGCTTGGTTAATGTCTAAATTTAGTCGTTGCATGAAAGTCCTGGCTACATGTCTACATTTCAACTGTCAGTAGTGTGTAGTACCCAATTCGAACCCCTTTGTATAATCTCAGACATACGTTGTTTGTCGCTAATCTTAAACGGGACAAAAAACGCAGTCGGGTTGTGGCCCTTCTTGCACGGTGGCTCGTCGGGCGGCGCGTCGCATCCAAACCGCGCGCACGACACTGTTTGTATGATCGAGTCGAGTATTACTGCATCAGTACGCCGCGCGCCGTCACCCGACTCGCCCGTGTTGCTTTTCTGTATGTGCATTACAAAAACTTGCCTCCTCGCAAGTTTATAGATATAAGTGCATAACGTCTGTTGATATCCGTGTATTTTCGGAGTGTGCATTATTTTAGCCGTGCAACGGAACGACTGCGTGCATCTTGGCCACGCAAATGCGGGTTTTGGACATTTGTGGGTGGAAAACTAAACATAACAATCCGGTAAGCTTAATATTGTTTAAATAGCAAACTTAGCTTAATATATCGTTATCTTTTTTGGGATGTCGCTTGATATGATAAAAATACTCATTTCAATGTTTGGTATGTGCCCAAAATCCTCGGGTTTTGAAAGAAAGTGAAACCGATTTTGTTAATAACATACATTTATTTACATATTTATAGCAAAATATTAATAACATTAGGTGCTCTTCTACTTAAGATAAGTTCATTCGCACTGATAAAATAAAATTGATATAATAATAAACATTTGAAGATTTCAAAACAATGTTTAAAAAAGTCTGTATTTAATTTACACAGATCATTGATATTCTTCATTAGGCATATTCCTTTGAAGTGTTATCGGTTTTGGAACATAGTGATACCTAGCGATGAAATTTTATTAACAACGTCGTCAATGTATGTAAAAATTATAATTAAAATATCGTTTGCCCAATAGTGCAACACCATCTTGGTAATATCTGACATCATCCATAATTAATGCTGAGAAGTTACCACACCGATCTTTCAGAACGCACATTAAGTTAATAAAAATAATAACTTATTTCTATTAGTGTTACTTGCACAGAAGATACTTGTAATTATAAATGTTTAATTATGTTTTACTTGACGTGTCGTTATCCGCGGCATAACTTAACCCGCAGGAAACGCCGCAGGTCGAATCAATTAGCTACATAAATAGATTTTTTATGATTTTTTATACCGAATTGTGAATCTAAACACTTGAATCTTCAGGAATGGACACAAAAAAAACATTAAAATCGGTTCAATCGCTTAGGATAAGTTTAGTTACAGTGTGTAAGTAACTTATCCTAAACGAGACAGAAGATTTAGATATACGTATTAGGATTGTAGAATATCTTGTCCTAGTGATAATCATAATACTTTTCACAAGATGGTCTGATCTCAATCAAGTCAAAGTCTATACGATAATTACCAAACCGCTGTAGACCATATTTAAATATCATATATTTGTAAATACACACATTATATGGAAGAAAAGTTACACCCAGACGCAGAACAAAGGATCGTGCTCAGGCAATTATTTGTCCTGTGAATTGATCCCACGAACTCGGACCTCCATCAGGAACTAACAAGTGTATACAAATAAATAATAATGTATAAACAAGGCTTTGTACCAAAGTACTACCTGATGCCGATAACTTTATTTATGTCGTAAATTAAAGAATAATATCAAGAAAGAATTAAGAACTTTGTAAACGTCTGCAAAAACCATAACAGCGCAAAAGTTTGAAAACCTGCGCTATTCGTTTTAATACCAGCTAGATGTGGTCATTTAAAAATATCTTAGTAGCTACTAGCTATATGTATTACAGCTAGTTACCATCTTTAACTGATTTTGTATTTTATTTATTTTAACTTCTCCCTAAATATTTTGTGTTATATACATATATTTATTTTTAAATATTTTTTTACCGTCTAAAGTTAATTTTAAACAGATACAATGTTAGTCTGATTAGAAAGTATCGATTAAAACTTATTGGAGGATTAATTGAAGGTTTACACGCAATGAAATATAAATAACATTAACAGGCGTAGAAATGTCTCCTGCTATTCTGGTTGTAACTTAATTACGTGACTGTATGTAAAACTATAACTATTAAAATAAATACGTACTTAGGGCATTTCATAGAAAATTTTAATTACAAATCGAAGTATTCTATAAATTAGAATTTGTAGACTTTGAAACCATATCACAAAGATTTGAATTTTAAAAAGTTGGAATTAAATTAAGTCATGCGGAGAAAGTTACAGTCGACAGGTAACCGATATAATATGTAATAATCATAAATTACATCGAATGCTTTAGTATTTTTACAAATTTCAACAAACAAATCCACCGCTATAAAACATAAATTTACTTAAAGATGTTTCTACTACTTAACTATGTATCAGTAGTGTTAATCTGTATTAATATTTTCTTTCGAAAGAGTTGGTTGAATGATCTAACAATTTCGAAACAGAATTAAAAAAATACTGATCAACAACAGTCAAACATGAAACAAAATGTATACAATATTCCTAGATTTTTATAATTAACTTGTATGCTCTTGATATAAAAATAAATAAATAATAAATAAATATAAATAAATAAGTATTTCGGACATCTAACACACAACGCCATCTAGTCCCAAACTAAGCAGAGCTTGTATTATGGGTACTAGACAACTGATATGAATACATAAATACTTTTTTTTGTAAATACATACATATTATACATAGAAAACATCCAAACTCCGAAACAAATATTTACAGATCATACAAACATTTGGTCCGACCCAGGATTCGAACCCGAGACCTTATGAACAGCAGTCGCATACGCTACTACTGCGCCACCGAGGCAGTCGTGATATGCTTTTTTGTGATCAATTTTGGTTATATTGATAAACATTTTGGACCAGAACCGACGGAAAAAACATAAAAAATCTTTGAAGCGTTGATCGTGTCAAAATGTATGTTCAATTGGTACAGTATTTTTAGTTTTATAAAGGGTATACAAAGCAAATTAACATTCACACATATATAAATATACATTGTATGAGTTATGATTACCTGGTCAGTTGAGGAAAAAGCGGAACTATAGTTAAGGATAGAGGACAATGAACAATCATCCTTACCGGGGATGACTGCTTCATTGTCCAGTCCTCGTAGACCTTGTACTGGTAATATTTAATATCAATTGTCTTTGTGCCAATTGTTATGTACTATCTGAGACACGGCGAAGACGATAGTGTTTAATTTCCCTTTTGATTGATTGATACTTACATGAGAATGTAATCATGACATCACAGTATTCATCAAACTATTGTTAGACAGGACAAAACATTTTTGTCCGATCAAGTACCGGATAGATTGAACACTTGACTATTATATTAAGATCTCTACAATTTTTTTACAATTACTATCTTATCTCTTCAATTTCGACACAAATCTGTAATAGACAACGACTTTCTATTATTAAAATTAATAACAAGTAATTGTTTTGTCTTTTTTGCAAACTCTTTCGTGCCAAAAGAACACCAAGACCTATTATGTAAATTAGTTACGAAGGTAGATTTAACAGATAGATACGACCTTGCAGTTGCCATTCTTTTCCAAGATGCAGTCTAGAGGGCTACCAAGTAGCCACTAAATCATTTTATAATCTATCCACAGGTCACGACACGATTGAGTAATATATACATCGTCTACCTGTGGTGACGGCCGTGTGTATTTCAACCGTGACGTTGTGAAAGGCATTTTACAATACTACGATTGACACGGCTATGATCAGCTATTCTTAATTGTAACTATAACTACATACATTACCATTGACAGGACTATTAAATAAGAAGTGAGGCTCTATTACATCGATATCGATTACAAAAGCATAACTGGGGCATCGGTTTAAGTGATTACACACCCACTCTTCTTGGGTAATTGTCTATTTAATTAGTGGTTATTTAAACTTCCGTCTCAGTGAATGTGAAATGATATTATTTGCAACAAATCTTCTTATCATATGGGTGTAAAAGAATAGATAATCCACCTTATCGGGTCGATAGTATCAATTGATCCACATATGAAAATATTCCACTTATATTTCATTTTTTGTAGAAAATTGTGTAATTGTTGAGGATTCAATAATGCAAATTTCACATCCATTCTTCCTTAAAAAGTTTACCATCGAAAGGGATTCAGTTTGTACATGTTTGTGTTCGTAAGTGCTAATTATAAAATGAAATACCAGTACGTACTTCCTTCTATCTATTTTGCAGTCTGTAACAGTTTTTGAAAGATTCAGCAGCATTTTATATACATTGATAAATAGTCATAGATCCACAACTACTGTTTACATTCAAAATATTCGGGTAAAACAACGTGAAAAGCAACAAACTTTTTTTAAAAACCGTTATTCTGGCCAGAATATTCCTCGCGTGTTAGTGTAAACGCTAATGGGATATATACTCAACTACTAATGTATATATAGGTAAGTTTATGAAGGGTTACCGTGCCCTTGAATATTGCAATATTCCCTGGTGAAAACATGGGTGGGGATAGTGCGTCACGCTTGAATCACGCCCCTCTGTCACTTGTCTAAATCAATAGACCGGTACACAATAAATCGATCGATTTGAAAGGTGAATCAGAAACATATCATTTATTAAATCATTTGAATAAAACTAATGCATTGTGTTTTGTTTGAAATTAACAGACTATATGTCGGAAATGTTTTGGCCCAGTATTCGCCATCGTTTGTGTAATTACCACTTTTTCGTGCGAAAACAAACAGACTGGCCCGATAGTGACTAACTAGCGTTCATCGCTTCATGGGCAATCAATGTTCCTCTTAATAAATTGATAATGTTCAAGAAAAGTTTAAACGAAAGCGAAGTTTACTTTTGTGTGAAATTCTTTGAATTCTTTTAAAGTTCCATTTTACACAAATAAAATAACTCAGGTATTTTACACATATAAAATATAGCATGCGATTGTGAGTAGGAGTATAAAAATGTATGTAAAATGAGTAACTGTTCTCGAACATCTACATAACTTGTTTAACTTGCTGTGTTCGGCTAAACAAGTGATCGAAAAGGTTAGATTATGATAATGTAGGAGTTCTAGACACCTTAGTTGTTAAAGAGAACACGAAACCAACCGAAAGCACCTATAGTTTATTTGAACTTGAGAACAATTTTCAATTTTCATTATATGCATGCATTCGTAAGAAAAGAATCATATATTGGTATATTTTTGTAAATTAATGATTTTGCTTAGCATAGGTCACCATAAATTAAAGTGAAACAGTCATTTTATAATTGTTGTGCACAATCCCTAATGTAGAAATTTTCATTATTGTGTTATAGCCTAAAAGTAATTGAATTTAGTCTATAGCTATTTTGATTTATAGTCTGCCTTGGACGAAGAGCTTTGACCATTCATAAGCTCATCCATTTGTCATGACGGAGTAAATACTTAAGTGTGAAAGGAATTGTACTCGTAATTGATTTAAAGGACCTTTTGATACTGGCGGTAACACATTCATCTTTCGCTTTTATATTTAAGAATACAATAAACATCTTCGTGATTTTACAGTCAGTGCTTAAGTATAGATTTTTAACTGCAGAAATGTTTTGTATCGTTACACATTTTAGAGTTATATGATATACAGCCACAATACGATACACAATAGTGAAGGAGTAGTCTTTTTTTTAATTCTCACACATCTTACATATGGAAGTCTGATCCTAAACTAAGCAAAGTCTGTACTATGGTAACCAGACTGCTAATAAACATGCTTATCTTCTTAAATGCCTGCATATTATCTATAATAATAATATTATAAAGAGGTAAATATTTCTACCTTTGTTTGTATGGTTGTGGGAGGTAATTTTCGGAAGTACGGATCCTATCTTGAAAATTCTTTCATAACAGAAAGCGACACTATTCAGGCATGGTATAGGCCTTATTTTATTATGATTGAACAAAAAAAATCAATTAAATATAAGAATATTGGTTAATTAGGTCGAAGAAAAGCGGGTGATTAACGCCTAACGAAGTGGGCACGGGTCTGCTAGTTATGGATTAATTATACCCAGAATAGATGACGGTGTTCATCACACTCAGATTTGTCCCAGGTGGGAACTGAACCCGCGAATTCTGGCTTTCCAATCAGGATCACTAACCGCTAGGGCAACAGACCCGTGAACTCAACCAATGCAGGTAATGAAGTGTCAGAAGCAGTTCTTGTTTTTCATTTCTGGGTCACTAATAATATGGCTATGTATTTCTTGAATACGTGTAACGTGTGTGATGTGATGTTGGTAGTCACTTAATGATCAGTCTGCTCCTTTGTTATGTACCATAAAAAAACTAGGCATATCTTTATTATTATTATCTATCATTAATATTCATCACGAATTCACTATGTTTTTCTGACGTTCCTGATTTGTTAGTTCAGTTCTTTTCTGTATTAAAACTCAGTGCGAAATATTCTCAAGACATGATCGTAAGTTTAATACGGCTGTTTGCTTTTAACACTTCAGTTAGACCTTGAATTTGAATTGATTTCTTAAATAAACATTATTAAGTTAGCGTGATATGGATGTAACAAGATAAATCGAAAGTGAGCAAGTGTGTGTGTGTGTGTGTGTTTATCCCACAATTTTTTTACTATTTATTTTTGCATTGCATGTTCTGCTAATAACTTAGGTATATAATGTAATTAGTGAAAGCCACTAATGCCCAATACTTAAGTCTCTTCAGTAATTTCTTCAGTTACAAGGTTTCTGAAAGTTAAACATAAGTAGTTTAAGCATCGATTATTATTTTTTTAGTGTACATATTTAATGTTATTAGCATAAAGATCATACAATATAGTATTATACGTTGTTACATCCCCCTTAGTTGTAAGTGTTTCGTGTCGATTCTCTTTCTACAATGGCTAAAGTATTAATATTCTTATATTATTGGCTAATATTTGGTTTTGATCATGTTACTTAATATTGAGTGACGTCGTTAGTTTTATATTAACGCTTATTTTTGTAGAATGCAAATTGACTAGGTGCTGTATAATGTACAAATTGCGAGTAGCCGAAAACCGATTGAAGTGTTTTCTGATAGGTAAGGATTCTTATTATAGTCTACAAATTAATTAAAGCATACAACAGAACTAAAGATATTGTCTTAATTATAAAACAAACAAATTAAAGAAAATAATGTAGTATGGTAAAAAAATACATTACAATGTATATAACGATACATAATCTGATAAAATTTATAATATTATATAAACGCCCATAAAACTGTAATGATAAGTAATGGGCCAAAGCGCTCATCGCGCACATGTGTGCACGTCAATAGTATTCAGTGTCGGCTGGCCAGTTGGTGTTTAGATAAATGAACACAATGCCAGGTCTGCATATTGCCCACGGCAGGAATAATCAACATTTTTGCTCTTGAAACTCACTACTAAAAAGTAATGCTGAAGAAAAGCCTAATGGCATCGAGAAAGATTAAGAAGACTCCTCAAGGACTTTCTGAAATCACTAAAGACCTCCCTCTTTTTCTAATATGTTATGTACATTTGTGTCGTGTCTAATATTGTTATTAATTATTATATTCTATTTATATAGCTTTATGTTTTCAATGTCGATAAATAGTATGCAAGTATCGAAAACATGATTAAAAGCAATTTAGTAAGTGCATGTAATTGGGGCTACCGACTCGATATTAGTTTTTACCATGAAACTAGCATGGTTACTATAAAACGATTAGATTTCTATAACCCAAACCTATACCTCAATAAGCAACCTTCGAAGCTATATATGTTAATCTTCGACTAACGGGGTTGCTTATCTTCAATAAACACGTGATGTTCTGTTTAGTGCCACGGGCTCGCAACCCCTGAGTCAGTGCATTCCACGCCACCGGCTGAAGTTGGGAATTAGCCATAACTTATTTTAGAGCCTTTAGCACCGTCAGCCTGGCAACTAGCTTGGGTCACACACGCACTAGCGTTAGAAACTTTAATGGTATGTGCTGTATTATTTTTACCAATGTCAAAGTTTTATGCATTCGTTCACAAACATTTTAAGAGCATCATATAATATTTTTTCTCAGGACTCAAAATGATCTATGACGAGTTTACTATTCTCTCTATTGTTTGTCATTTTATAAAAGTACATAGCAAGTTCACTGTTTCTGATTTAAAAATTAATACAATAGAAAACTAAGAACGAAAAAATACATAATATAGATTTTTAAATCGCAGTATGTATAAAGCAGATGGTAATACAATAGCCAATAATAAAGTACCCAGCCAACCGATCCATGAAACATTCTAAAGGATCTGTAAATCTTTTATAAATTCCAATAAGTGGCTGGTTCCCAGGCACCCAGAGTGCAACGTGCGTTCATTCAACATTAATCAGAATCTATCAAACTGTACTGTTACATTACATTTGTATAACAAAAGGTTCGCCTAAGACGTTGTTAATAAAATTCCAAGTCCGGCCATAAAGCCCGTGGTATGCAGCATTCGCACCACCATAGTCCATGTACTCCAAGTAATTAATAAATCTTTAACTTTACGATCAAACGGATTTAATAAGACATAAGCCAACTAATTCATACGCTGGGAAACAGTTGATTCACATATTGGTACATTCTTAGGAAGAAGCATATAGGCAAAACAATTATATTCTTAAGTTTAGCTTTTTTATTAAGAAATGCAATTCAAGTCATCAAACTTATGTAAGACGTCTTTGAAAAACTCTAACATATTTCGAAAGCACTTTCCTTAATATTTTGTCGTAAGACGCAAGTCAACTCAGTACCAGTGGCAAAACTCTTGTAGTTTATGCTAATAATATTAATATAAAATAAAAACAATGTTTCTTGTATTTATTTTATAGATAATAGGTAACCATAAGACAACAAAAGATTCTGATTCCATTCTTCCTAAAACGCGTATCTTAAACCAATCGTCTGGAAATTAAGCTCAAAAACTATTTTACGAAAAGAAGCAATTTATGAATGCGAATTTATACTGCGATTGAATTAAAACTAATGCTAAAGAGTTAGTACTAAACTGAAAATAAATAATAATCAATAGATTTTGATGTCTTCTGAAGTTGTTTCGGATGCAATAAAAGGAAAGGTAGTCGTTGCTAAAACAATGGCAGGAAATTTTAAGTTGATGCTGTTCAGACGTTGTTTCCTCCATTTAGAGACGAGACTTGTCGGGAAATACTATAACAATTTAATCCCCTCGGAAATCTAACACTGGTTTATCTCGTCGTACTTTGTAGTCTTCATAAAATCTAACTTGTGGGAGCTTTCCTTGTATTGCTTGTCTTCACGATAAAATAAAATATTAATTGAAACAAGAAGTCTGACTTTTTCTTTCTTTTCATTTAACCATGTTTGTATATAGTGTTTTTAAATAAATATTTTGTTCAATATTGCTTTTAATTAAATGTTTGACATAGAGCTGCTGGATCTTCATATTATTATTTTTTTGTATTATCAGCGAACTTAACTAAAACTTCAAGACTACTATGCCAGACTAGACAATAATTTTATTCACATCACAAAACATTTTATTTTGATAATAGGCAATCAATGCCAGTTAGCAAATTATTATCCACATAAATCTTCATATTACAAGAAATTAAGCGCGGATGTAGTCTTAAAAGAGAGCGTAATATTTTATGTCAAAAATGTTTGAAGTATACAAAATCACCTACACATTTGCGATATGTATTTATATTCAAAACAATAAATCTACGTCTTCATTTAGTATAACAATAAAACATATGAAGTAGTCGTTTAGTGTGTTAAAAAACTGTGACAATGTTCGACTAGTTAGTTTTTTTAGATAAAGTGTCTTTAAAGCCCTACCATTTCTAAATCATAATGAAATATAATCTTCATTTATTAATTTTAAATCTCTAGGGTCTTAGTTTTCTTTTAAAGTGAATAAGGTTAACAGAAACGCTACCCTAACAAATAGAAAAATAAATTTTAAAAACCTTCCTTTTTGAAGTCGTCATCGTCTATAGGTAGAAACAAGTACCTAACACACTCATGTATTCTACTATTAGCGACTTATTATTGCTGCGACAGTAGCTTAAGTCATTAATAATGAAGATATGGAGCGTGGTGTACCGTCACGCGATGTTGATATAGCTAGCCGGTAACGTGAGAGCCAGTCCGGCTCCACTTACCGTTGACGCAACTGCCACTCCTAGCTAATCGTTTTGTGTAACGCAAACACTCTGATTAATTAGTAGTTAGACAATGGATGGCTGTGTTTCACTTAGACCTTATAGGTTTAGAAAGAAGGTAAGAAGATAAATCACGTAATTAATAAGAAAAAGTTTGAAAAAAATGCGAGTCTTGGGGGCTGCCGATAGAAGTAAAAATTAAGCAACTTCTGAATTATATCGCTGAGGACGAGCGCGATAACGTTGATGCGAGTTTCACGCTTTTTATTCACCCAAAAAGTACATATAAGTATTTTATATTCTATATACGCAGTATACATATAGATCACGGAAAGCGTTCGGTGGCGACGAGGCGGATTCCATGATTTTTGTTCACCCAACAAGTGCTCAACGCAACCAAAGAAGCAGCAGCAGCACTTCAAAAATATAACCCGACTACATAAAAAAATTAAGATGAAAATTGTAACCCCAGCGATTATTACAAATCAATTGATACCGAATTTATTAATATCGGTTCACTGCCAAAACTATTGCCCTTTCTTTTGACTTTATGGTAGTCGGCTGAAATTACTACTAAATCTAGCATATTACGAATTTAAACCAAGAGAAAAAACATAGGTTTTTAAAAATACTTAAAGACAAGCTTTAAATACATATAATTATTTACACCACCGTATCTTCGTGTGCAGTATTCAAAAGTTCTTGGTCTTCATTTACGTTTTGCAATATTTTTCACTCTTGCTCCCTATTCATCGTAGCGTGATTTTCTAGAATTTACAGCCTTCCTTGGTAAATGAGAACTATAAATTACTAAAAAATAAAATTCGAATCAATAGTTCTTGAAATTAGTGCGTTCCACTAAATGAACATACAAATTCTGAAGCTTAATAATATTACATATGATATAACGCAGGTGATACAGTGGCGGGAAACAACTAAAAAATAAAAATGCAACATATTATTGAAATTGTACTTAATTGTTTGTTAACTTAAATAGCAATAAATAAGCTTTTTGCTGTATTAAATGCAAAAACAAAGCGAAAAAAAGTAATTAAATCTTAGGCATAAAGGCGTGAAGTACATCGCGCACATTCTTGCATAAAATTATTATAAGTTATCCACAAAGTCTGCAAACCGAAACGAAAATGTAGGGACGAACGACACCTTTAAGGGGTGAGTGACCGAATGCAGCTTCTTGTTTTGAGATTGGCCATTGATTTCAAAAATCTTGTTTCGCCTGACTTATAAATTGATAGCATTAGAGTTCTTGTTTAGGGTAGTTCTCTAAACGTTTAACTTATTTAACTACATTAGAAGTAAAAATATTATTTAGACAGAGGAAAATAATTAACAATTGAATAAAAACGACAAATATTATCGATAAGAATCTGCTATTTAGATTTTTTTCATCTACGTTCAATTTTATATAAGCTTTTAGGAATGCTGAAAAATTCATCGTCTATGGAGAAGTTTTAAAACATTTATATACTGATGTTCAAACCAGCGACAGTGTAAATTGTCCTAAGAAGCTTCCCATATCGTTCCTATACTATACCGTAAAGTTATACAAATTGGCTTTGATTTTGCAATATATGTACATATTTACATATATATTACTAGCATTTTTCCATGGATCCGTCATTTTTCAAGAATCAAAGTATCTCCCTCCATTTCAGATTTTATAATAAAATAATTATTTGAACTTAAATTGAGGGCCATTATAGTTCAAATTTAGAAATCTATACCTGACTAGAATATTATTATTTACCGTGTAAAATCAAACATATGACACATAACTCCACACAGCTAAAGAAGCATAACATCGAGTTTGGCTAAATTAATAAAAATAATAAATACTGAAGTTTCTTTGAAATAAGTTCAGACTAAAATAATGAGTCATTGCCAAGTAAATCTCGTTACCGAACTCCAGACAACAAAATTGAAGTTCAATTATTTATTTTTTCACTCAAAACTGTGTGGACAACGGTACTACGAATGCCGGCAAGTAGCATTCCTTCAGGCTACACTATACATACGTATCAGGAGCCATACTGTCCCATACAACACCATACTCTGATCGTTTTACAGATTTTATAGATCTACTACACACTCGATAAAGTATGTTGTTTTTACTTTAATATTACGAACGAATTAGTTCTTCTATTAATGCCATAAGTAGACGTTAAAACCCATATCGTCAAATGAATAACGATCTTATTACTTGTCGGTAAAGTAGAAAATTCAATAACGTATTTTACTAGTGTTATTATTTGAAACATCACAAATAATAGATACTGCTATTTATGAAAGCAACGATTAAACTTACTTGCAAACCGATGTTTACTGCGTAAATATTTTAAAAATTAACTATATACTCTAGCCTTCAAAGAAATAATGAATAGAAACACTGTTTTAGAAAATAGTTTAGCATATAAAAGCCTTTTAACTAAAATTGAAGTACGGTACGATGAACAAAGGGACATCGATGGAGACAATTATGGCACAGCGCCAACGAAAAGCACAGTGATTTTTTATTCCGATATAGGTACCGTCGCGTCGTGTTGGTTAACTGTGGTAACGGGCACCTATTATACTAATCCTTTTAATTAACATTAGCACAATACTAAATTTACTGATCTTTACTCTACTTCTTTTTTAAACTACTAGTAAAATTGCACTATTTAATTACGTTAATAATGAAATAAATAGAATGAATTTATTAGCAGTTAGCTAAAATAAATCATACAAAAACAATTATTTTTAGAACTCTGTTTACCACAGAAACAACGATTCCGCCTTCTGTATTAAAGCTATCCCAACTATCTAGATCTGATGAAATAAAGGCTATAAAAAAAGTTTACAGAAATACATCTCTCTTTACTCATTTTTGTAACAAGTACATGAAATATCTACTTATTTATTCACTCAGTGATCAAACTATTCTTAAATCTCGCTTAAATATTATTCCATTTTGATCTTATAAACAACATTCTATCTTTAATACTATGATAGGAATCTATGAAATGGATCTAAGAATAACGCAAGTGTTCAAGATTGAAATTTATTCTAAGTCTAAGTGGAAATAAAAAGCGTTGTAGGTAGTCATTATAAAAACTTTACTACAAAATCGAAACCTGTGGCTATAAACTCGTGGGAATTCCCAAGTCGGCTAACGAAAAATGAATAAAAAGATATTATGATTCATACATAACTTTACGCGTATAATGCGTGCGTCATTGATGTACTTGAGCATAGAATGCCACTTAATATGTTATTACTGGTACTAATTCATATGAAGAGAAGGAAGTAAGAAAGGAAGTGCATGTGTCAGTAAGAAAGTTACACTCTTTTTGACGCAGTCGGGTAAAAAACAAGAAGCAAATAATTTTGATAGAATGATAGGATAACTCGGAACTTCTGTTTCGTATCTGTTCGGACCGTTTTTGCTTTAAATATAATCGCTAGTCTTGCAACATTAACGATTGTTTTAATGGTTCTCGTTTGATGTATGTTCAAAACAGTTTTTACTCATCAGTACCTGCTTGTAGTAAAATCTTCAAGGAATGGGTCATTTAAAAATAGTGAGCAGTTTTGAAATAGATAAAGACAGAACCGTTTGCTTTATTATTATTGTTATTTAATGATTTCTATAAGAAATAATTTGGTTTCAAAATGTCTATGTATATTACCGTACCTGCGTGACTTGGCAAAGTTTGAAAAAGTACATTGATTTTTCGAGTACCTTATTTGTATGCTTCATCAAAGTTACATTAAACAAATACCTTGGCACAGTAACTACGATGATTAAGGATACGATAAAGCCAAAAAAGCAAGTATAACATCGATAAACTATAAAATAAAACATGATTGTAATACAAGAGGTGCAATTTAATGCGGAATGACATTCAATACAGTGAGTGGCCTGATCAACAAGGGCGTTGGGACTTGATTCTTGAAGTCCACTTAGCCTCGTAACTCAACAACAGCTTTACTTGTCTTGTACTGAACCTGTTATTATCATAACAGATACAGTCACGGAATATTATGAAAGCGGTATTGTTATAATACTCGTGTCAACGTTCGATGTTTTATAATCACATGTCTTCTCTTTCTTTTTTTCGATATTTGTCTTAGCATTTTTAAATTAAATGCAACAAGCAAGTAAAACTTTAAATATAAACAATGTTTATTGACGGATTGGTAAAAAAATAATTTCATTTTACATACCTAACAACCTAAAGTTGTGCTTGTATGCAAAACTGTGTAAAACTAAAACTAAAATAAACCTAAAACCTTCATATATTTTTTTGACAGCAAAATATTTTTAACATTTCAAAGGTCTAAGTTGTTTTTGTTTCTTTTAAGGATATTTCTTCGCGGAACTAAAAGTTACAAAGTAACTACAAGAATTCAGCTCCACCTACACCGCGGTATTTCAACATCTGCAATAGGTCTGCAGATATACACCTCAAAAGAACACTTTCTGAATACATCCGTTCAAATGCGAACGGTAAACAGGTAATATCAAGTACCTAAAGTATTTGGAATAGTTCCAAATTTATTGCTTACAAAATACGAAGGTGAACGAATGCTTTTAAATGTTTTTAAATACTTTGTAAACGTAGATAACAAACA
This sequence comes from Hyphantria cunea, assembly GCA_003709505.1. Taxonomy (NCBI): domain Eukaryota; kingdom Metazoa; phylum Arthropoda; class Insecta; order Lepidoptera; family Erebidae; genus Hyphantria; species Hyphantria cunea. The sequence goes on from PKRV01000461.1 coordinate 361,799, forward strand.
TCAAGATTTACACGCCAAAGTTTTAGTAGCGATTGAAATAACTCTTCACGGTTGGTTCAAAATATTCCAATTATAAATGTTATTCGTAGTTTCTTAGATAACATTAGTACCTAGATAGAGGTTTCGTCAGTTCCCCTCTCTATCATGTTATAATTTTAGAATACAATTTCAATTTTGAAAATATTTTGTCACCTAACACACAACGCCATCTAGTTCCAAGCTAAGCAGAGCTTGTGTTATGAGTACTAGACAACTGGTATATATATAAATATATACTTTTTTTGTAAATAATAATACATTGAAAATCCCCAAATTCCGAAACATATATTTTTGCAAATCATACAAACATTTGAACCGATCCGGGAATCGACTCCGATACCTCAAGCACAGCAGTCGCATACGCTACCCCACTGAGGCAGTTGTCAAATGCAACAAGTCCCAATAATATTACTATTATCATATCTACAGTTTGTAAACAGTTTGTTTGTTCCTAAAAATTAAAGCCATACTGAAATTAAATGAGTTGAAAGATAAATAAAAGTGATTTTTTGTTGCTGGTATTTAAGAAATCAATGAAATGCGTAACAACTTTAACATTTTTACATCTCTTAAAATAACTTGACTCAGGGTCTCACGGAATTAGTCAGCAATTCAAATTACCGTCTTAGGAATCCATCTCACCTACATAAACCTCAAAACTATTTTTATCGTCTCAAGACTAGATAACAGTAAGTCTCAGAAATACGACCGCATTAACCATTCTTAAAGGACACTTAGGAAAACGAGAGTTACTATTGGAAAGCAAAATAATAGATTACGAGTGGAATGTCAACATTCTTACTGACTCAGTTCCAACTTTCAAGCACTAAACGTATTCGAACATCGCCTTGACCCGTTCAATTGGTTCGTGTGACCAATCTTTATTGACAGTCTATCTAGACTCATTTAACAACCAATAAGTTTGACCATGTATTAACGCATTACCTTTTACACAATATTACGTCCTTCAATCTGTCTGCTTGTCACTTAATTGTACTATGCATTTAATTGCTGCAACTGTTTTAATTATGTTTTATTGATCTTCAACTGCACGCTGTATTGTTATGTAACTGACATTCATGTATGACCTTTGTTTAAGTAGACAGTTTATACTTCTATAGTATTAAAGGAATCGTTTAAAGTAAACGACTGTACAATAATTTATCTGTCTGGTTTAGTATACTTACTAAGGAGGCTAGTAAAATGCACTTACAAACCTACTCTTCAATTCAATTAAAAGTATCGGGAAATTGCTGGTACTAATGGTACCATCCGACAATACTTGGTTGGCCAATTTTACGTTTCGTTTACGTATATGCACAATTTATTTAAAATTCATGAGTTTTCAAATTTGAATAACAGTTATCTAAGGAAAAAGGTCTGTGATTTCAATTTATTGATCGGAAATAGTTTTATGTAGCTAGCTTTGAGTCGAGCCGACTAATGAAGTATAGTACCTTTACGAGGACTATGGTAATCCCTTGAGACTTTGATATACCTGAAAGCTTAGATGATAATTGAATCGGTAAAAAGGATAGTAACCCTATATACGGCAAATCCTATTTGTGGGATAGCTCGCTCGTTAATAGGACACCAGATTGAATCTTGCGTGTTTCAAAGCCAACTGCAGTCATATAAAGATTTATTATCGTTACCAGTAAGCGTAGAGAACTACAGCTTACGATACTGTTATATCAATATTTCCAAGTTTATAGGGATTTTTTTATTATGGCAATAGTTTTTATCTATTTTTCTACAATTATATGTTGTGACAATCATCATGTACAATTACTATGGCGATCCATCAACACTAAAACATTAATTAATAAATAGGTATCCTATAAAATGCAGCGCAAATAAGTTTATTTTATTAATTTTGTTTTTTTAAGTTATTTCCAAGCTTAATAGTACAAAATTTAGTTTTTTTCTTTTATTGATTTCCTTTAAAACAACAATAATGACCCATTATCAAAGCAACATTCACAAGTTTCACTAAGCCCCTAATAAAGAAAGCGTTATGATCGTTTCTTATACCCCCACCATACACGTCACACGATCCCAATAATGTTTATCACAAAACCCAAAATAATCTAAATTAAAAGTATCTTTCAGATAGATTTCAAAAAGTCAAAATCAAAACTTATGTTTGCTTCCAATTATGTGAATAGAACGATCATCAAAATATTTTGCAGGAAATTTAAAATAATAATACGGGAATCCCATTACACTTTAGTACGATTAAAATCGTGATTCTGACAGTGGCCGGCAGAGCCTTTTTTGTGACTCGTGGTTCTCGGAACTTCCTTAAAGAAGTACCAATTTGCTGCGGCTTTGCTTCACTCGGGCCGACGACCTTCGTATAGTGAGTCATTTACGGCGATTAAGTTAGGATAAAAGAGTGTTGGACAACGGCTTCATTTAAGCAGTTACGCAAATTAATTATTTTATTGTTTCTCTATCTACAAGCTTATTCTTGACGACTTTCCTGTCGTAATTGTTCACCTTTACTGTCTACCGTCTATAATTGAATTTATTTCTTCTATCATTTTTACACACTTAACGTAATGATTATGATTGACAATAATGCGTTTAATGACTGATAATGGTTGCGTAATCTTTACAATAATTACAACCAACACACACAGAAGTAAAATCGTAAGTTAACTATTCATTTCATAGCATCGCTATTAATTTAAATAGTTTGACGTAATCGAAAGAAATAAGCCCAAGTATTTAGTTAAAAACTTCTTGGAAAGATGTTATTTAAACCAATAAGCTAAACAGAGTTTTCATATTTTAAGGAAAATAGATTTTACATGATAACGTTCATTTTTAGATCACACCATTAAACTCCATTAATTAAATAGCCATTTATAGCTTGAAACTTACTTTTGCATCATGTTGATATGCAAAATATTTCTTAAACAAGATTTTGAGACGTCAAAATGTTGTAACGCATGTTTAAAATTTTAAATTAGCGTAAAAAATGCGAAAATATATTACACAACCAAACAACTAAGTATGAGCTTCTCAAGTGCATACTAAACCGGAATTATTCATAAATATCGGTAAGTGTGATTTTGTTTTTGTAACGGGTCTTAAATAACACGCTTTGTATTTTCACCAACACTACAAACATCGGTGAGAAAGTCATTTCAAAAGAAGTGGTGAATTTAAAAAGGTTTTTTAAAAACAAACTTTTAATACTTGTTAATTTAAAAAAAACCTTTAAGCCCCTTCATTTGATACCTACATTGGGTGGGTTGTTCAGAAATATGTACGCCACTGTTTTGTTACGGCGGTCATTTTGAATTACTAATAATACCGATTATAAATAATTGCATTGTCATCAGAATTAAAGCCATATTTCAAATTTCAGTTCAATCGAAAATCGGGAAGTGAATCACATTGAACTTGCAAAATTTGATAACAGACAATTATCAGGACAGATGAAACTAAACAAAACCTTGTAATTATGTATTTAAATGTTTATTATAAAATACTTAAATATATTTTAAGCAATAATGATTAAAAAAAATTGATAATATAGAAAAACAAAAATGTAAATTAAATATAAAACTGTTAAAAAAGTGAAAAAAGATGATTCCAATGTGTTGCTATAAAACACTTTAATGACCAGTAAGACATTAGTCTCTTCATTACAATGACGATTAAATCGGATAAACACATTACGACAGTGAAACTGTAGGGCAGAGCGATTCAGTGCGCGTACGCACTCGTTGACGACCGGCCTCTTAACACGTGCGCCGTTATTACTTTATTGTAACGTGTAATGCATTCAATTATCCAAATAGCTGAGACATCACACCTTTTAAACTATATTAAATTAGTTTTAAAGTACGAACTTTAAAGGTAAAGTAATGTATTCTTTGGTATTTTTGTTTTTAAATATATTAGGTTGAGCAGTTTTGGTAAGCTACGTGCTTAAATGAATTAATTATATTTTTTAAGAATCTACCTAATTTTTTAATGAAATTATTTATTTTCATAATAGTAACCACAGCAATCACTAGTATGTGATACGTCTTATATTATCTAATTAAATAAAATTGAATCGCCTAATGTCTTGTTAAGCGCAAAACTCGAGGACCACTCGGCCTATTCGTTTTTTTTTAAATATTTTCCAGAAGGAGGAATCAAAATTATTAAGGAGAGAAAAAACGTAAACGAGTTGAGTTTCGGAGCAGCTAGTAGAATCTATACTAATATACATATAAAGTTGAAGAGTTTCTTGGTTTGCTTGAACGTGCTAATCTCAGGAACTACTAATCCGATTTGAAAAATATTTCAGTGTGAGATAGTCCATTTATCAAGGAAGGCTATAGAAAAGGAGTGGAGCACCAATGATGAATGTTACATAAATGTTTTATTGATTTTTCTTTTTAGATATTGTATCACTTGTATGTAAACTCAAGTTTCAAAAACCTAAAATCCGTGTTAAGGTTGTCTGGAAGAAATCCAGTTAAGCGATAAAACCGCCGATTGTTACATTGGTACATTGTTGTAACTGATATTGTCTTTTTTGTTTTTATGTGTATGCAACAAAGGTAACTAAAGAAAAGACAAGAAATAGAGAATAATAATTACGCTGCGGGCAATAGGAGATGTAAACGAGGTTGCAGGAGAAGGGGAAGTTGCGAGGGGAGGGAGCTAGTAGAATAAAAAACTCACTCCAGTACAACCGTCATAATAGCGATTTGCCTTAAAAACGCGTTCTCTTCGCTGTGGCATTTAATATATTTATAAATTTTACCCCCAAAAAATATTTTTATATGCATTTTATGTTATATGAGTTGTTTTACAAGCTTGAATATTCCATATAAGTACATTTATTACCAGATTATTATCTCTTGGACATTAATCTACCGTTCTCAATAAAGTATATTATACAAACGAAATCCTTGTACTGGTTTCGTTTAACTTGAAGTCTCTATTTTATTCGCCATTCCTTTAATGAATCAAATTTAAGTTTGTTAAGTTATTCGGATCGTAAACGATGAGAGTACGAACCTCAAACAACAGATTTGGGGTAGCTATGATGAGAGCTTCTTATTGTGAGTGCGTAAGCTAGTAAGTACCTACGTTTAGCTGCAGGTGTATTTACCACATCTTGGCCAAGCCGTGATTGTGGTAAAAGACAACAATTTGTCAGAATTACTTTTACAAATTGTGTGCTGTTTCGCAAATTAAATGATAAGCTAGAACATCTTGCGGTTAGGGAGACCTTGGCAATTGTTGTTGCAGTTTTAATATGCTATCCGCTCTTTGTGCATACAAATACGTGTTGAGGTTCCATAGGAAGTGAATGTCATTGTTATCTGTACTCAAAATAAACAAAATCTTGTTTTAGTTACGTTTAAAACCGTGTACATGTGGAGTGTTGTTCCGTATAACGTATTCCCGATTTTTTATCTCTTTTGTGATTTTTGATCATATACAACAGCTACGTTCATAACTCGAAGGGGCAGGCACAAGCGTAAGTGTAGTAGGTTCTTGTAATTTTTGTAGTTGTTTATTAGATCAAAAAGATTTTGTAGACTATAATTTTGGTCATACAAATAAAACCTGTTTGAGTTAATCAAGCACCATAATTTAGATTTGGAATTAGGAGAAAAGCATAAGTACAAGTAGATACAAAAATGGAATACTAGGAAATAGCAAACGTTTTATCGTTATGTGTCGCAACGGCATCGGCAACCTTAGGATAAATCACATTGTTTAAAAAAGACCATTAAAAGTTAAGGTGCAGTTGATTTCAGAAAGATTAATCTAATCACCAGTGAATGTGAAAAGAGATAAAACAGTAATATGCATTGGAGAGTGTGTGACGACTTCCACATACAGCGCAACAGAAACATACTACAGCAACATCTACCGCAGATACACTGAATAACGGAGTAATGTATTACACGAAGAAACTACCGATGTAGGATCGCGCAATAGAAGTTCTCGCGCCGATAAACATATATACAACTACCCAACATCAACCGTTGGGCAGTGGCCCGCCAGGTAAGATCACCTCGCCTGGTTGGAGAATTCTCCCTTTATGTTGGAGGGACATGTGACCCGTTCCTCCATAAGAGTAAACAAAAGCTTGATCAGATCAGCTTCCTAGCCAAGTTGCATTCTACAAACGTGAAAGTTAATACTAAACTTACATTTGTACAGGAGTGACGTCTCTCAACGCTAAGTCACGTGGCCAAAACAAAATATTAGCCAATAATACAAGAGAATTAACGATTATAGATAGTCGATGCGAAACACTTGCAACCTAATAAAGGGGGCCTGATCGTAACTCAAAGTGTTTCTGTAACTCAGTGTGAGCTCCTTAACCACTACGTTTCGTTTACTGGTATCAAGATACAAAAACTGGACGTGATGAATAGATTCAATTAATTTATAGATTCATATAAAAAAATAGCAACACAAAACCAGTAAAGTTAATTTGGGTGCTAGACATAATGCTTTTCTGATTCTCTTAATACTCTAATGGAGTGAAGAAGATTAGTGTTGGTTGATAGAGTGCATCTTTATGTTTCTTCAGACCGACCGCACTACGTGATTGAGTTCGATATTAGATTCGGTACACTAACCGTTTGTCTTATGAAATGCAGTTTTGGGTCTTTGAACTTACATTTTAACTGATCTATATAATCACGAAAGTAATATTTATATCTTTAGTAAACGTAAAAGGTTTTATTGGATATTAAGAACCGACGATTATTCCGTGAAATCATTGGATATTTTTAAAATAAATTGCGCTTTTATTTTTGAAGTTATACTTTTTTGGCGTGTTACGGGAAAATGATGAGAGTAAATTTTTGTGCGCGCGAGTAAGAGAGAGATACGCGCGCAAACCGTCACGGAAAACCGGCACCCTGAAGTTAGCTATAGTCAATATTTTAGTTATTCAAATTTTTATCTTGTTACGCCAAAGAAGTATAACTTCTAACGCGTGTACATAAGTACACACATACTTTTTTTGGATCTAAAATATTTCATCAAACGCATTTAATATTTATTCATGCTTATAAGTGGGGGACTATTTCCAGCACTGGACGGTTGATGATGATAATTTATTAGTAATTAACGTCAACGGCTTGTACATATCTTTTCTATAATCATTTCTTCTAAATTACTAATAGTTATTTTTATTCAAATTATTTCAAAATATCTATTAAATTTTTACTTCGCTGTTTAATTTTAAAAACAAACAAAATATAATTTATTAAATTCGAAATAAAAGTTAATGGATATTTTAGATTTATTATTTGATTAGGAATATATGTAAAGCTTTACATAGGATCAGAAGTTATTTTATAAGGTTTATATTTTTTTTATGTTATTAACAGCATCACTGAAATGATTTACATTCTGCATTCATTTAATATTGTTTTACAAACACGTAAATATACCGCATACATTCCACTTGTGCATTATTTAAAACAAAACAGTTTCAATTGAGTCCAACTGCAGTTACTTTAACTTGTGCATCACATATTAAACCCAGCTGTGTTCTCTGAGAGGAGACAAATCGTCTTATTGTATTAACATAGAAAAGTACCATATTATTACTCGTCAACTACATACATCCTATTCACAATAGAATTGTCCTTGTATTCGTGACTCAAGTTTCTTATTCGCATTGTCACTCATAGTACTCCTAGTTAAAAAGCTTTTTGTCTGTATAAATGGAATAATGTTATTTATACTTCTTTAATAATTCTATCCTAAACACACCATTTAAGTAGGTACTAAAACAGACGTAATACCAAAAGTAACGGGTCTGTTAGAACAAAGGCCGTAATTCGCAAATAACAGTGTTTAAGACAAACAGAACATTTAAATATAGATACTTGTTTTTAGTTTGAGTTCATAGAACCATATGCAAGAGGTTCAACTTAATTATTGTGATTGAGAAGCCGAAATAATAAATCCTGCAGTTACTTCCGCGATCCGATTGTTTAAGGAGACAGAAACTTGTTTCGACCAATAAGTGGGTTCTTGACAATTCTGAGAAATGACTTCGGTTTTTGTGATATTTATTTACTCACTGGTAATGTTAAAATTTCGAGATCTGATTGTAATGAAAAAATAGATAGAATAAAATTATGTAATATATTATATTATCTTATATGAACATCTAATGCAAAATTGAACACTAAACAGAATTTTCAAGTGTTCTTCATAATGTATATTTTAAGTTGATAACATTCTTACCGTGGGAGAGCCACGCTTCGGCATGAATGGGCCGGCTCGACCGGAGTGATACCACGGCCTCACAGAAAACCGGTGTGAAACAGCGCTTACGCTGTGTTTCATCGAGTGAGTGAGGATACCGGAGGCCCATACCCCAATCCAACGCTACTTGGATTCTGCTCATGCTTTCCATCAGGCAGGGCAGAGTCATTTTGGCAGCTTAAATATAAAAAAAAAAAATCTAAATAATTATAATACAGGCAATGCAGGTACGTATACCACGGGCGTGTTACATTAGCCTACTAGATTATTAATGATACTTGTCTGTTTCTTTCACACATTTTAAATCTAGCTATGTCATTTGCATATCGTGACTCGTTGCTTCCATTTCGTAGTACTTTGTTGTCGATTGCGTATGCGCACCGTGCCTGGGGCTTCCTGTTAATGAAGCGACTACCGCCATACGCCGTGAACTCCAAGCCTGCCAGTCATTGATGTTAAGTGACCGGATAACGTATTAGAAAGAATGGTTATTGATAAAAAACAGTGACTTTGATTTCAGGATAGCAAGTAATCAGATCTGTGTGGTTGTTCTGATTCTTGTATACGCTAGTGGTGACTCAACTTGCATAGAATACTACCGACAAAATTTTACCACCTATACTGATATGATTTCTTTGTATAAACCCCTTTAACACAGCTTTATTGGAATCTAAACAGGAATATAATCTAATCTATATCGTAAAATTCAACTAAAGTGGCAGCGCATATAGGTCTTGTAATAATTTTACTTATTTAAAGACAAATATACATCATATAATACTCTGTATGGTATGTGCTTATCCGTAGAATAAGCATTATTGGAAGTGAAACACATCGCTGTTTATACCATTACAATAAATAAACTTATAGAAGAACCATGTTGATAAGACGAAGATTGTGTAGTTTTGTCCTAGAGTTATACGACGAAAAAAAAAGAGAATAGCTAGTCTTAATATCATAAAATATCTCGTCAGACTGCTTAAATTGCAAGAGACGAGACAATCAGTCAATTTATAAGACAGCGGATGACCATACCCAGATGTACAGTAACATTCAAAGATTGATTATTTTGCGTTCTAGTGATAAATTGTGTGGACCGAAGTCTATATATATAATATATAACTAGTTTGTGGATACGAACTAGTTATAAATAAATTCTACGATGAATGAACTTGAATCAATGATATTTTAAAACAGTGATATTAACGGCTGGAATGTTCATCAAAATCAATATCAATATGTAAAAAGTTATAACATACTAGCTCTGATATTGCCCATAGCTTCACTTTAAAAATGACAAACTTCTATAAAACCGTTTATTTCTTTATATAAAATGATTTTTGTGGACCTTGACCTAATATAGAGTTAGGTCGCTATACCAGATTATATGAGACTTTTGAGACTTTAACGTATTTATTATTTCTTATTCCTAAATTGATCCTTTTTCTACTTAAATGACTGGACTCCATATGCCAAAGGCCAAAATTTCAAACTTGTTACTCCAGTGCCTTTGGTTCTGCTTTGAGGAAACTGTCGAGGCACTCTAGTGATGATTCAGTCAGCCATGGCAAAGTGAATAATCTGGTGGTTTAAATTTATTACTGCTCTGCACTTTGCCGTTAAGTGGCTTGATGTGGTCCACCGAAGCGATTTAAAATTTAGCAAAATAATACTAAAATAGATTATTTAGATACCACATGAGTACGTTAGTACAATCTGCTATACTTTGTGCCGGTTAGTTATTCGTCATATCATAGAGTCGCGAATTTGGCACTTATTTGATTTGAAACTCAGATAGACTTAAATTTTAATTGCGATAAAATGCTGTAATTTTTAGGCGAGTAGAGTAGAAGCCCTTTGACTTGCATAAATTATTCGTTTTGGATAAATTCAGGTTACTTTTTTAGTTCTCTAAAATTTTCTTAAATTTGATTTCCTATAGAAGCTCTTAAATAGTAAAAAAACATTTCTGGAGAACAGATACTACTTATTCTTTGCTGAATGAAAGGAAACCAATTAATTTTTACGTATTCATGGCAAAACTTTTAGTATAATTCCATACGGTATAGTAATAAATAAACATTATAATTCTTGCTACTTATTTGAGACAAGCTGTTGACCAATTGTGTTCTTTTTTGTTTTTGGGAGGGGGTTAAAGAGCAGACGTATCGCCTGATGGTAATCGGCTACCGCCGTCCATGGATACCCGCAATGCCAGAGGCGCCACAAGTGCGTTGCCGACTTTTAGGGCATGGGGAAAGCGATGGGTAGGTGTTGAGGGAAAGTGTTTAAGTATTGGCCTCCTCCTCACTCACTCAGTAAAACATAACGCAAGCGCTGTTTCACATCGGTTTTCTATGAGGCCGTGGTATCACTACGGTCGAGCTGGCCCATTCGTGCCGAATTGAGCCTCTCCCACTTCAGTGTTCTTTTTAAGATAGATTTCTTCTTAGAATAGAGTTAGATATGCTTGTGCAATATTTTTGTGAAAAATAATTGAAAATCATACGTAAATCATAAATCAAAGTTTGTATACATGTAAATTGTCAGCAACATATTTGCTAAAGCTAGGATGCTAATAACTTAACTAACAAACTCTTTATTAGTAGTTAATTAAGATGTAAAAACTTTCTCAAGAGAGTGTGTAAATAACAATATCTCTTAAAAGGTTCTATTGAATTGTCTAAGGTTACACCTTTATTGAGTAGTGCTATACATGTTGCGTGAAAATTATCACTTTCACACGAAAGCATATTGTGGTGTAAACAGTATAAATTGGTGGACAAACATATGGTTTCCGACTTTAGTAGGTCAGTTATGTAAGTGGGTATCTTCAATGAATGAAAAATAAGTGATAATGAGTTATGCATCTTTCTAGTTATGTAACAATGTTCTTTCTGTTAACAATACTGTTTCTGTTAACAGTGTAACAGTTCTGGAACATTTTGACATGTATTGGAATTCAAAGTATTTATTCAAAACCTCCTTAGCCAAACTATGAACAACTCTGTGCGTTAAGACAGAGGAAATCTAATATGTCGTCTCGTGTACCCCAATTAGGTGGCAATCCTGGAAGATTTTTATATACCACGAAAACAAGCATAATTTACACCCTTATAAGTATTAGAAATTTCACTGATTCGAGTACAATTTGTTCAAAACAAGAAAATAAAAGAAGTTGGTTCCATTACTTCGTAACTTGTATATTACCCTTGTAATAAATTGATCCCCGCTTAAAACAACCTTGCATTTCAATGTATTTTGCACCACTAAAGAATATAAATGGTTATAAATTTTTGCTATTTTAAGTTTTACAGCACACATAATCTATCTATAAAAGTTATACAAGGCACGTTGTTTGTACATTATTTTTTTATTATTTTATATCCAGTCTTTAAAATAATTAGAAACTTCACCTCTAAGTCATGATATCCTCTTAGCAAAGTTGCAAAACAGAAATTAAAAATATATAAGTACCATAGAATCTTTAATTAATACAGCTACCAATATTATAATCAATCATTGCTTGTTGGTGACGAAGATAAGTGTCTGCTAAGCTCGTCGTTCCATATTCACTCAGGATAAAAAGTTGTATTATGAGTACGATATTAAGTATTGTGTGTTTGGATGCAATTTTTGTACAATATGCATTTAATTAGTGAAGTTAGGTATAATTATCAGCAGTTTTGTTACCACAGTACAGAGTCTAACTCGTTAGGAATCAGATGATCGAGTGTAATGTCAAGCTTTAGCTATAAGTATTACATAGACGTAACATTAGCGCCGTTCTCTATAGTAAAGTTTAAAACCTTATTTTGTTAATAATTTAAAATTTTCCACCACTAATTATTTATTTTCTTAAAATCGATCCCTAAATGGGACAATACTTTGTGTGATCTTCAAATTGCCTGAACCTGGTTGTATTTTGTGTAAATTGCGATACAGAATTTATTCCTAGAGCGGGAGTTGTCTTTACAATAAAAGTACTGAAGGATGTAATAATTAAGTAGTGTAATTCAAAGCATCATTTATTCTGAAGCCAAGAATTTAGGGATTTTTAAAGTGATTACCATTGATCGGTAATTGTAACGATGACGTGTTGCTCTCATTATTTAGCCTGCAAATTTAGATCGATACAGCATCATAAGATGCGTTTTACATGCCGTTCAATCATTTTGAACTGTGCCACAAGTCAGGTATCTTCTCCAAGTTTCACTGACCGAGTGTTAAAGATTATCATCGATCCGAAAAAAAGTAAATACAAAACATTAGTATCTTATTTATATAGAAAATTGACAATATGTATATTTTTTCTTTTTATGTGACCCTGCCAAATTGACTACTCTGCCTGATGGGGAGCATAAGCAGAATCTAAGAGTGGTGGTCACCATACTCATTGCGAATGCAGACAATGCAATAATATAACATGGTAACCCACATGGTGCTTCTGCATCACAAGGCCGCTATGGCCATAGGCCTCCAGTCTCGCACTCACCAACGAAACAAAACAGCACAAATCTTGTCATTTTTGATTTTCTGTACGAGAAAGTACCGCCCCGTTCAAGCCGATACGTTCATGTTGAAATCAATGTGGCTCTACTGCTTTTAATACTTAAGTACTGTCTATAAATTAACCGTTCTTTTTGGGTAATGTTAATTTGCTTTATAGTATTAGTAGTAGAATAATATAACCTTGTAAGTCCCGTTACGAATATTAACACCACCAAACTTCATACATTTGTATTACGAACACTTCATTAACATATTATCTCACTTAATAAAATAACTAGCTGGCTTCTAATAAAAAATATTACGTTATTACGTATTACTAGACAAATAGTTTAATTGCGTCTTGTGAGATAATGCAACAACATATATTATGAAGTAACATTGAAATTGACATTCATTTCACGTGTGCAGTCTGTTTAACTTAAACTTTATAATCGGTTTAAGTAAAACACTTTCGCCTGTGAAGGTCACATTGTGTTTTGAATGTGGCACTATTTGCGCCCGCGCAACAGTCTTACTATTATTGCCTAAGTAGCCGTTCCCCGTAATTTTTAAACGATTTAAAAAAAGCAGAAGGTTCTACTATGCCCATTTGTTACTACTACTCCACTTCTGAGGGTTTTAGCGTGATTACATACACTGTATCTTCTTTATGATACTAAACAAATTTCAAGTCTGATTAATAGTTGCCTAGATTAGCTCATTTGTTTTTTGTTAACTTCTAGATTGTTTTGCAATCAAAGTTTGTTTAAATATTGACCTTTCTTACCATTTCATTATCACTTTTAGAGGAATTAACTTATAGAGGACTGTCCACAAAATCTTGATCTCAAATACCAAATTATTTGTAATGCTAGTAAAGATTTTTATGGATGGTACTAAAATATTACAAATATTACAGTAGTAAAGTGGTTACATTAAGAAGAACATGGACATTGTTAGATAACGTTATCTATTTATGGATGCGGAAATACACCTACGCATCATTTTATTATGTTTGAACCTACTAGCGTGAGATAAAAAAAAATAAGAATGATTGGCTAAAAATGTAACAGTTATATTCCCTCTAAAAGCAATGCCAATTGATGAACTAAAAGAACAAAGACAGAACTGATTTAAAAACGGTCTTCAATTCACAAACCCACCTTCAATACTGATTCTTCTTTTATATGTCGATGGCTACGTTTTCAGTAAACAGAATGTGTTCAACCCGGAGGTCTCTCATGTACACCATGTATTTGTACGCTCTGGTCTGTCTTCCTACATTCATACTGGTTCCCCTACATGAGTTTGCGCTTTCATCTAATGTATCGCATGTATTTTTTAAACAATTTCTGTGAAATAACTGTTCTAGAATAGTATAAAATAAAATAATATAATCTTGGAAGTCCCATTATGAAGATTAACACCTCAAAACTTCAAACATTTAGTTTAGGAACACCTTTTTTTAAAATCCTGTTTTTTTAATATTTCCAGCTTCAAATATAATATAATACATACACATTGAGGCAGAGACGTAACTTCATCAAATATTAACTGTCATATGTTTTGTAAGTCGTATTTGTTTTACACATGATTTAGTCTAAGAAACTCAATTTAAAAGTATCTGTTAATAGTGACTAAGAAAAGAAAATGAATTTTCATAACAAATAAATACGTGTGTAATAAGGTACTAAACCTTTCATCGATGGTTGGTTTTATCAGTGATTTAATAGAGTTAGCAGTTTCAAAATACGAGCAATACTTGACGGCCTTCGCTATGTGTACTTAAGTGCTTAGTAAAGATATATATTAACAAAATAGAGCAAAGACATATCATTTACTATCACAAAAAAACTGCATCAGCCTTTTTCCCCTTACAGATAAACTTTTTTGTGAATGAAACGATAAGACTGGAATAAGGATCTTAGATAACAAACATACTAGAAAGAATACAATCTACCTAATTGAGAATAAAAATAAAACTGAAAAGTGAAAAATGATAGAAAATTTTGCTGTTTGCTTTAAAGATCAGCGCTTTATTAAAAAAAACTATTATCTGATTACATCACAGAAGACCATTTTATTTTCTGTTTGTGATAGCGGCTTTATACTGGCATAATTATCTAGCTTCAATGGTAGATAATGCTTACTGATATCTTATAAAGTATTGGTAATACTGGATGAACATAAAAACGTATATACTAACAATCTCTCAACCCAAAACCTTGTTGGAATCTATAACAATATTAATACGTGAAAATAATTATTTCCATATGTTTTCAATAAATTCTATTATTTATATTATCGTTTATACATAAACGACGTGGAGTTAAACAAAATTTCTAAGCAATTTGTGTCACAAATATTCCGAAAAAAATATTCAAACCAATATATATTTTGATCTGTCATTGTACGGAAGTCTAAACGACGAGAATCCAAGCTATACTGGCCGTTAAAACAACCCGACATTAATATATTACGATCGAAACTTAACCCTGAAACATCAAACGTTGTTTAGTTTCAATATTTAAATATTTAACTTTCCAAAAATCCATTGTCATGAAAATTAAATGGACATGGTAATTACGCCCGCGTGCTAGAATACACCAAATCTATACCTATATACTTATTATTCGTCAATATCAACAACTTTCGATACTAGAAGTTCAACGTAAACTAGTCGGACTTTTATAGCAAGATTTAACGATCTTGATAAAAATATCAATATAAAAATCTCTCTCTCTTAACTGTTGCCCCTTTCAAAACATTATTATTACTCAAGAAGTCTTTTTATGTATTCATTACCAATATTTTACGGTTAAACATTATCTATAATGACAATGTAATTAGGGAGAAGAAATACGCAACAGACCTTGCAACTTTTTTGTCGTCATGCTGCCCTCACATGCAATACTATCTCTTTAATTATATTTAATTATTTGTTTAATTCATCAATTAACTATGTATGTGATGAAATTGTTATCAGGCACAAGGATCAATATTCACAAAAGTTTTATTTCATCATAGAAATGAAATATTATTGTTTCTCTGCGAAGGAATGCACCATGTTCGTGTGAACGTATTTAACTTTTTCTATATGGTATTCTGGCAATAAATTGTCATTTATGTAGGAATTTTTGTTGATGTTTCACCTTAAGTGGAAAAGAAATTGTTTTGATCACAACAACCATATATATGTTTAAGATACCTAGTTAATATTAAATGGATTGGCCTTCGTCAACGATTTAAAGTTATTTATTGTATTGGATGCAAATTGTATATTTATGGTTCAGAAGATAACCGAGCATTCGGGTTATCTGATGTTTAGTGACTAACGCCGCCCATGGACACAGGCAACACAAGAGTCGCAATTTGTTACTGTCTTTCACCCCTGTCTCCTGGAAACAGGTGAAATGGGGACTCTGGTAATCTCACTCACTCGATGAAAAATAATGATAGAATTAGTTAACACTTCAAGCGTGTGTTCAGTATATGTGCCGAAGCACTGCTCTCCCACGATATGAGTGGAAAGAGACGAAAGAGATAATAAAAGATGAATATTTTTTTTTTTATTAAATTAATTTAACAAAATTTTGACGTTGTCGGTATATTTATTTCAGTTGTAAGACATACATTATATACATATACATTTATTCGTATATTGTAAGACTTCAATTACTCCTCGCCCACCGCGCGGGGTAATGTTTCAACAGTCGGACGGCGCTCTCTTTAGCGTGTTATTTGCGATGTGTAATCTTTACGTATCCTGCACTTAGATTTACTAGTTTAGATCTCAATCTTAGAATTTATGGTACTCACATTTAGAAGCCTAGGCAACATAGTGCAAGAAAGAAATTACGTTTTTAAACACCTCCAAAAAGAAACTTAATACTTTTACTTTGATCCTGTTTTTATTAGAAAAAAACATTATTAGAATTTGGAGTAGTTTATCAGCGAATGAAGAACAACTCCTCTTCCAAGTTTAGGTTTGAAACATTTAATCTCTGATCAAATATTATGTAAAACTATAGTTATGTCAACCGTGCTTAAATAATGTATTATTCAAGAACGGTTCACATAGAATACCGAATCGAGAAACTGCTTTTAAAGTTTGTTAAACAGACATATATTTTGTGTAACTTAAAATATATGTTTGTAAATAAATATCATCGTTCTGATGATCGTTTTTTAAAATGAAAACGTTCGTGTTATTATTTAACATATTACATCAACTAACTTTGCCAGTCCACTGCTGGACATAGGCCTCTCTTTAGAAAAAAGATTTTGACGTACTACACCACTCTGGCCAGAATGGTGGGCATAGGCATTGTTTCCAGTTTTTCTTTGCAGTGATCTATTAATAACCTCTTACGACATCTATAGGAAAAATTGAGGTAAATAAACAAATAAATATTCGGACATCAAACACACAACGCCATCTGGTCCCAAACTAAGCAGAACTTGTATTATGGTTACTAGACAACTGATTTGAATTATGTATTCTTTTATTGGTAAATATATTCATATATATAGTATTCTTAATCCATCACTACGATAAGAAAAAATATTTGTCACAAGTGTGAATTGACTTCTTCTAAATACCAGTACTAATTCACAAAAGCGAAGCCTCAGACATTATCTAGTTCTTCATAAAGTAATTGTAGTTAGTGTTGTATTAAGTAGGTGACCCGAAGCTGGTGGTTTCAATAATTTTCGACCTACTCGCCTAGATGTAAAAGTATTTCAAGGTTCGCTCGAGTCGGGTAAAATGACATTCAAATATACAAATTCAGATTTCCGAACTCACGATTTACGACAGATATGGTAACGAGAAGTATGTTTCTACAATGTTAGAGCTCTCACATAATCTATGAGGCCACGAGTTTTACGACCACATAGAAACTTACCCGCATTAAGGGGGTAACTGTCGTCAATATCCCATGGAGTTTGTTGAAATAATTAATATTATATATTTTGTCAAAATCTAAGAAAGGTATAATAATATACACTCTGATTTATATAACGTGTAACATACAAAGAATCAGTTAACGGTTTAAAAATATACCTATATTAATTAACTGTAATAATTGTTTTTCAATGCAGTTGACATTGACAGGAATCTGTAGGCATAGGTATGTCTCTGAACAAGTCACAATAATTCGTATATTTTTATTTTAAGCATTAATCTTCGACTTTCAAGTTATTTACTTTGAGTTAAATTTATTTTAAAATTGATTTTCATAAACATAAGCTAGTTTTGTTTAAATCTCCTTCAATGTAAATAGAACATTCAACAACTTTAATTAAAAATATTGACAATGTATTTTGCCGATGGTAATATATTAATTTTATCTATTTATCTGACTGTAAAATGGTCAGAGTATAGGTTCAATATGGTCAACATTGAGCCTATGCTCCGACCATGATTTATTAAGGAACAGTTTATTCAATTTAAAAGAAATTTAACCAAAACTAGTATACAGAAACATCGTCTACTTAACGACCAACAAGAAATAGTGGACGTCCACCGCAAAGCTTACATATTTGCATAGTTGGGGGAAACTGAATAGTTTGAAATCACTATAGGTAAATTCCTGGTCGCCTTACGATGTATTGTGTGAGTTGTGACAAAGTAAGCAATGTGGTAGCAACAAAGTACATGTGTGTAGGCCGTTTTTCAATATAAATACATATTATATATTTATTTATGACAATCGGCTGCCTTACATTGATATCTATGTACCTCTTATATCCAGAATTCAAGATACACTGCCTAGAACGATTAGTTATTTGGCAAAAATGCAGCAATGATATAACTTTAAAACACTCAGCATCGAAGCATCCGTAAGATTGACAGTCTACGACCGTGACGTAAACCAATTTGCATATTAGAATATGTGTATAAATGAAGTACGGTCTACAAAACTAATTTTAAGTCCCTAAGTCTTATTGATGTCTTTAGATCACTAAAATGACGTGATACAATTCATTGACCTACACGATCTAATAAGCAGTCGTAATAGTATGAAATATTACAAAATAATAGAACATTCACACACAGAACAGCTTCAATTTAATACAATACGTGTTGAAAACAAGTTTCGTATTATTCCCACACGTCATACAAAAAGGATATTACTATATACACTGGCTAGAAATAAAACCACAAAGAAAACTATTCAAAGAGGTTAGCGGACGCTCTGTACTGGGGGCCAATAGTGGTCCAATCTAATAACTATTACATCGTTTACAGTAGTTTCACAGTTGAATGCTGTTACGGAGACAAGGTCAAGCGAGGCACTAGCCATCAAAATAATTGATTCTTTCTACAAAAAACGCAAAGCACATGCGAATAGTGAGGGCCTTACGGGTAGTGTTTCACGGGAATTTATCAAATGTAGGAATGAATGGACGTAATTAATTGAAGACTAAATATGAAGCTACTTAAATGGAATTATTGGACATTTTCACGGATAAATGCTATTGCGGAGATAAGATAAAGCCAAATACTTGCTATCAAATCAATTCTTAGGGCCTCAGGGGCAATGTTTCACGGTAAATAATTAGGTGTAGGAAGGAATGGCCGTAATTAATTAGAGAGCAAATATACGGCTACTTAATTAGGAGTTGAACTAATTAAAGTAATTACTTGGATTAATTTACTGAAAGTATTTTGTAAACTGATGTTATTAACATTAGTGTGTCGAAATACTTTGATTGTAGTAGTATAGCGGTTATAAAACATAGAAATGGAACTCTTTGTAATGTTACATTTTGTAACGTAATACGATACAGATACGGTTGGTTTTTGCTCATATTGTAATCGTAGCTCTGCCTTAGAAGAGAAAAAAGATGCATTGTAGACTAGCGTGTGCTATTTTAGCTATTCAATAGGGTGACCAAAGTTATTAGTGAGCTATATATATATGTTGGTCCTGCCGTTACGGTAACTCTCACTATAGGCGGAGTTAACATGATCTGCTTTATTGCGATTTTTGTGCTTTTCTCAACATAGAACCATTTAAACAAGACCTTAATACAAAGAAGACTTTCATGTTAAAAAGGATTGCGTTTTATTTCTTGTCTTCCCATTTTTGGAATAGGATAGTAAGAAAACGATATTCCTAGTTTCTTTACTAGTAGTTGCATTATCGATTTCTGACTAACCTCGCTGTACCTACCATACTAGATCTCTACACCCCCTGAAGGTTGGCTGGTAGAGAATGCCCTAGGCATTAAGTCCACCGATGTACACAAGTGCATAAAGTTGTAAATAAACAAATTTTGTAAGTTACGGAAATATTAATAAGAATTTTTATTATTAATCTTAACAAAATACATAAATACAATTCGTTTATTTTTTTTTTAATAGAAGCACAAGTTACAAATAGTCCCAAAAAATATTATTTAAAAAGAGCACTGAGCTTAAGTCGTCATAAGGATAACGTGACATACTACGCACATGGCAACATACTTATAATTCCAATTCCAATAGCTCTTTAATTCTATAAAATGGGTCTACAGTACCTAAACAAGGACAGTTACGGCACTCCCTACTAACCCTGACCTGTCAGTATACTTCAGAGGCCTATAAAATCATAGGAGACTCTAGTTAAAACTAATTTTTAATGTAATAGCCATTTAAAATTAATTATTATTATCAATTTCAATAAAGATTCAACTATAAATGATTACAAATACGAAGAACGTTGTTGAAAATTTAAAAAAAATTAAATAGACAAAGACAGTTGATACCTGTGTTATAAGTTTATAAGTTTAAGTTTGGAACACCTTTTGTCCCCTGAACACAAGTATTTTCATTACATAACCTTAATAAAGGGTAGATGGCTGTATCATGAATAAATACAGATGTGTCCAGTATTAAAACGAATAATGCAAACTTTTTAATACAAAGTTATCGTTTATCATCTGTCAGATGAAAAAAAAAGTAAATAATTAGATTAAGGTGTCATCTACCCTATTATAGTTTCATACGCATTTAATAATAGTGACGCTTGTGCAATGCTTCATTATTTTCTTTTAACCCGAATGAACTATAGACATGAAAAAATTAATTTCTGAACGCATTCTTACTTGCACATAAATATATATATCATAGGTTCCTTTTTTTTTACATGCGGTTAACTTTATTGGTTTCGCACTTACGAATTAAAACAACTAGTCTATGATCTTAACATCTTACACATTATGATCTTAACAATGAAAATCATAAATTAATAAATATACTAAACAACTTGTCTAATACAAAAACAAAGAAACACGACTTGCGTTTATTACCCTATTCTAGACTATTGAACTCTGCATTGAGTCATTTTTTAAAAACTTTTTCTCTTTATTTTACTAAAATGTACTATTTCGGTGCACGACATTCGTTGAAAAATTTTATGTCCAGCAATAAACGTCCTATTGCTGGCATTATGATCTAATATTTTTCAGGCAAACAGTTTCTTGTTCTCATATTTATAAAAGTCAAACCGTTCCCCGCAATTTCATACCCTAAATGGTGATTGCTCTTTTTTCTGTATACCTACTTATATATTAGAATAACAATTATTCTTAAACATGCAAAGAATTGTTGAAATTAGATTTTATTATTATACGCATATAATACTGTGTAGCTGTAATTTGTGATGGTGACTGTCCTGTCGATGGTGTTGACATTGAGCCTGACTGCAAAATCAATGGCTTGTAGGTTTGACTTTCGTTTGTGTTATAAACTCTAATGTTTTTTGTGTCTTATTTTTTCTGCAATACGTTTCTGCTTAGATTTATGGAATATATTTATAAGCAATCATTAATTAGCATAGACTATATATGCCTTTGAGATCTATCAGCGAGTGCAAGGTATCTTAAATTATTAAAAAAACATAGATCAATAATCAGCCTGTTAATTGAACTTGTGGAAGATAGACAGGCTGACTGGCGCCTCATAAACACTGCGATCGCCTTTTACTATATCGCTAGACTGAATAATAAGCTCAGATCGACCGGCTAGAGCTCTGATGTTTCAACACGTGATAAATTTAAAAATCTAAAATTAGTCGATAAACCGGCATAAACATAATCCAGTTTTCTTCGCGAGCACTTACTCTAAATCTAGTGAACAGTTTATATACACAACTCTGTAGAAGAGTTATTGGTTATCTTTGTTTTAATGTTTATACTGTATGTGATTTCACACGTTTTTAGTAAGTGTTTATTTCATTAAAACTTTTTAACTAAAATCAGTAGATTAGGTCTACTGAATCTAGTGTCTGATATATCTTATGGCTTGAATAAAGCATAGTTATCCTGTGAACAATGGGACTTGACAATTATATTTTCTCAAGAAAATTTTGACTGAAAAGTAGGTATTTAGTATTATATCAAAGAGACTCAGCATAGAGTACAAGAAAGAATATTTAAGCATTAATATTCGCCACGATACTTCATATTGCTACAATATTTATATTACAGTACTGTCAAGTGTTTAACATTATCAAAAGAATACTGAGGGGTATTAATTTATGTAACTTGGATCATTATATTCGAACTTCATTTCTTGCATAAAATATGGGCCATCAAACTACACTTAAGATAACGTACTATCTAGCTATGTTTAGTTTTACTCAGATATAAACCTATGCTACAGGCCTCAGCTATGTATAACATTTTTACTCTTCCAAACACATGCAACTCTTCCTTGAGTACACGCTTAAAATTAAAAACGTTTCATCATCATGCTCAGCTCGTTGCAATCCACAACTAGGCAAAGGCCTCTCCTAAAAATGTTAAGACAGCTTTAAAAAATTTTTATATATTATTATTCTAGTTCTTATCATATTTAGCGAGCTGAACGAATTGTCACCAACGAGTATGTATTAAATAAAGGAACCTGTTGAATGAATATTGAAAAGTCCATTTGTATTTTGTTACAGGAGCGGTACTTTAACGCGGCGCCATCTCGGCGCCCACCTCCACTCGCGTGCTGATGACACAATAAATTGTGATGCTGACACGAACAGGACCTTATAGGAAATTACGTCCTAGAGGGCGGCGAAGGACGTTCTAGCTAATTAAACTAATTTCTAATAATGCAAGTGCCTAAATTTGTTATAATGTTGGGTAACCGTCGTAACTTAATATTTAGAGTCAGCATTGTATTCAACATTGCTGTGCTATTGTACGCAGCCATGCAGTACTCTGGGAATAGCGCCCCAGGAGTCGAATGGATGCCAATTACTGTCGATGGGTCAGAACGAAGTGCAGAACTTAGGTACCTAAAAGAAGAGGCGCGAAACGAAAGTGAAACAAGATCGTCGGATCCTATCATACGCGAAGAATCCACTTCTTTAAAGGCGGTTCCGTCAACAATGTCCACTACAAACAAAACCGCATCGAGTACCTCTATGTATGTGTCTATACCGGATATCGAAAAGAAAATAAGTGCAGTGCCCTCCGAATCAGACATAACAAACGAAACACTCGATATAGTTGACGAGAATGCTTTATCTGAATCGACTTTATTACGTCTCCGATCTTTGCTCGTTTGTAACGAGAGAGATTTTCTCCCTCAAACTATACAACGCGGAGAATTTTGGGTGTTAAAAAATTACGTACGTGCTGACCATGGTACAGTTTTATGCCATGAAACCATCACTTATACAACACATGCCGGATTCGAGTTCCTGGACAACGTGCTTCCTCTAGTAGAAAGGTGAGTTTTGAACTATATTTATACGAGATTGCATTGCAATTACATGGAACAAATTATAGCGTCTTATTTTGTGTCGTCGTCTACAATTAGATGTGTCGTCACCGTCTACCGCTCACGATTTCTTTGGCAACGGATCGAGTCGAAACGGTACCATAACAACCCAGACAATACCCGAATTAAATTACTACATATAACAATACCCTTCCATCCATCTTTTGTTTTCCTGTGCATTGACCGGCTATCAATGCCATCGCTTGCATTCAAAACGTTTAATGTGTGTTACTTGTTTGATTCATAAAAGGAATATGATACAGGCATTCAGAATTGTCTATGGATCGAACGTCGAATGTCTGACATACTTAATAATCGGGGATTGAAACATACATAACGTAACATCACATTTTTAATTAGTAACTTCATTTAGTCTCATTACCGTAAAGTAAAGAAAAGTCAAGCTTTGTATATGTAAAGTTAAGCGTTAATATTTGCGATCAAGTAAAAGTTTTGATCAGCGTGTACTTAGTTCCAAATTTTTATTTTCTACAATTTGTTTAACTGTCTTTCAAAATTTTGTGATAATTTACGTTAAAGTGTAACTTGGATAATTATGACAATGGCTAAAATGGAAATAAGGTTTAATGAATTCGAATTTTTAAAACATGGAATTTATTTTAAGATTTTGCAAATACTAGACACCAAAATTAAGTTACCAAGTCCGTGAATAATAGAAAGCAATAGTTAAAGGCTAAAATCTTGGTAAACAATTCAAAAGATATTTTTTGTGAGTATTTTATCATCTAAGGTTGTAATGATATTGCATATAAAATATACGTAGTTATAGTTTATTTTAGTATAGGTTTTGCTTCAAAGTATCTCACTAGTTTAAATAATATACATCGATATTGATAATCTACGTCATAACCGCTTGATTAGTATGCTTGTACGCTCATTTGATATTCTAACACGAACATGTACTTCCGCGCAGTATTTCATTTAATTAACTAAGTAAACAAAGTTACTAACAGCGGTATAAGTGCAATAGCGGATGAATATCATCTACTTTGCAAGCAGCGATAGCCGTTTCGATATTAAGCTGCCATTTTCCTTTAACTTTACATAGTGTATAATGAAGTCGCTTCTGTCTTCGCTTAGATCTTTTAAACTACCCAACGGATTAAAATGCAGTTTCAGCAATCGGTAAAATGAATAATTTTTGAAGGATTTATAAACGCATATTATAGAAGAGGAAATCAGAGTAGCCGATTCAAAGACAATGTTTTAATTATTTATAATAATTGGATCCTGCATTCACTGCATTGTCTGTCTATGTTACAATGGATTGTGTTTTGAATGTTTCGTTATCTGTACAAAATAGGATATAAAGTTGAATATTACATGATTTAAATTTATTCAAACAGTTGTGCAGTCATTAAATCTATAAAATATGTTGATGTATCATAAAGGTAGTTGGGTTTTATGTCTAGTCTAGTATACATACAACCCCTTCATTTTCTTAGTAAGTCATAAAGCATATGAGGTCGATTTTATTCTACATAATAACTAGGTATCGCCGACTTAGGCTTTGCTTAACGCTCAACTTATTTACGTTAAGAAAATTATATGGAGGGGAAATGTACTCACTTTATTACTCTTTAATTTATGGCCTGCTTCTTAATAGAAAATATGCATTTTTCTATTGTCCTAAGAAGCTGTATGTTTAATTTGAAAAAATCTTACGAGAAAAATAGTTCTGGCAAAGTCTCCAATGGGTACTGACTGCAATCCCTTTCTCGTCCCATCAGTGTCAGTGTACGATCAAAATTAACGTTTTAGGATATAATATTGAGTAAAAGTTCTTGATTTAATTTTAGTGTGTAATGTATGTGTTATGAGGCATCTAAATGAATTTTAAGTTTTATAACAGATTGAATCTTAATTTTTCGAGTTACCAATTAGTTCAAGATTTTCTTTGCCTTTTGATAAATATATAAGTATCTAGAAAAGTTAAATTGTATCGGAACAAATATTTCATTACAAGTATCATAAAATTCCTATGTACAACGAGGACATCTTTTGCCTCCAATGATGGCGAAATTATCAAAAATTTGTTTCAAACCCAAAAATGTTTTGTTAAACTATTATTTTAAAACAATTTAACTGCCTACAAAAATTGCATTTAAAACTCAACACAGTATCTGTATTTTCTAGGATAACGAACAAATTCATAAATTATGCATGCACATAAATTATATATTTTAATTGAAATCAATTATACTTAGGTATACGTAATAGTGTTCAATAAGCTTATTGAAAAACCTACAACACTATATAATAAATCCATCTGTCCATCTATCATTCATCTTTCGAAATTAACTGTAATTATTTCTACTGATGCAATATTCTGAATCGCCATACACTATCATCTATTGGAGATTATATGTCTTAGAATGGAAAAATATTATGTCTTCGAATGTACGTCTCTATATTAGAGTAAAAGTCATACTATATATTGTCCTCTTTTGATGAGAAACTTAATAGCTATATATTATCTTTACTTATAATCTTACTAATAATTTGTATCTTTTGCTACATTTGAACACAAAAACCAACATACAAAGTTAATTTGAAAAGATTAAGTTTTTATTTTACTATTTAGTCATAAATGTAGTAAGCTAAGCCTTTAACCCTGCGGCATAATAGACCGATGATTTGAAGAAAGTGGCAGGTGGCGGATGGATGCAGACTGCCGATAGTTAGCGCTCCTCCATTGTTGAGCAATGGACGGCGATAGGTTGATACAAAAAAGGGATATATGAATATTCAGATTTACTAGCAAAATTAAAGAGTTTTATTCCCATATTTCAACATAGTTACTAGGTGTTTTAGCAGTAAATTGCCAGTCCTTAGGTGTGTGACATCGTGATTACAAAAGAACGAAACAGTTTATTACCGACAATAACTTAGCAAATTAAATTCCAATTTAGGAATAGCAGCAATGCTCTTATTTTCTCCATGTCGTGTCATATCTGTTCTACATTCTCCGTTTATTCTATCCATTTAATTACTATCAATACATTGTACTTACCAGACGCCGTGTAGAATGTGTCAGGACTTTGGTCGCAAACGTAAAATATATATTTTCCCATGGCGGCCTAGTGCCTTCTGCTTCTTCTGCATTATTGGGCATCTTTAAAAGTCAAATTAAAGGATTTATTAAATTTATACCTATTGTGTTTGAGAGCATTGTCTGCATTCTCATATACACACAATACGTGTATATTATCACTTTATACTTGTGAGACAGCCCTATACGTTTTGTATTTAGTAACAATGAAATCGAGCATGGTTACGCCCGCGCAGTCACCTCACACGAAGCTTTGACAAACACAATGGCAAAGTTGCCTTCACAGACCGCCATAACGAAACTATTTCTAGAGCTGTATTGCACTGTGACCTTTTTAAATTAAAATTGCATTACTTGAATGTCTTGATGTGTAAATAGCCCTGGATCATATAATTTATGATTATGAGAACACTAATAAACATACAAGAATATGAGATGCTCCCCGCGATATGACTTCACCCACAGATAACGCCGCGGGTCGAATCAATATCCTTTTTTTAAATCTAAATCATTCTCGAATCCACAGGAATAGACACTACAATACAGATAACTTAAGTGTTTGTTTGATTTTTTTATGTATGGCCCTGCCAAAATGACTCTACTCTGCCTGATGAAAAGCATAAACAGAATCCAAGAATGGTGGTCACCATACTCATTGTGAATACAGATAATACACCAAGGTGACCCACACTACGGCGGCCTAGTGATGCGTCTGCATCATTGGGCCTCCGGTCTCGTACCAACCAAACATGTCACCACGAACGCTGTCATTTTACGTTGATCTATTGCGAGGATAGTACAGCATCGGTCGAGCCGGCCCGTTCGTGGTGAAATCAGCGTGGCTTTGCTACCTATAAAGTATATATAAAATTTTATTATAACAGCATATATCTCAATCCATGTGAATATACTTTACTATAAATTCAATTTATTTTTCTGGCCATCTGTTCTGACTAATCATCAGAATAGGTATGCAAGGTAGCCAATGGCCTATATCCAACAGTGGGCTGTTAAAAGTTTTTGGTAAAATTGCATTGAGTTACAGCTTAGGAACAAACTGGAATTTAATGTTTTATGACAAATATAACAAGACTAGACAGCCCTAGTAATATTTAACATCATTTTACCCACATCCCTATATGTTTTAACCCCCATTGGATTAAAACATATAGGGATGTAGGTATAATGAGGTCAAACAGTATAATAACAGTTAAATTGAAAATAATACCAGTTTGGTAGACCGGACATATTTTTTTATTACTTAGTAATCAATACCGTAGATACATTTAAGATAGAGTAGAAATTTGAAATCCTGTTTTCTTGTGGTGGTTCTTAACTTCCGTGGGAGAGCCACGCTTCGGCATGCATGGGTCGGCTCGACCGGAGTGATACCACGGCCTCACAGAAAACCGGTGTGAAACAGCGCCTGCGCTGTGTTTCACCGAGTATGTGGATACCGGAGTCCCATAATCAAACCCTTCCCTTCATCCCTCTCCCCATCCGCCAAGGCCGGCAACGCACTTGTAACGCCTCTAGTGTTGCGGGTGTCTATGGGCGGCGGTAATCGCTTACCATCAGGCGATACGTCTGCTCGTTTGCTCCCAATTACATAAAACAAAACTATATTTGGTTAGTATTGGTCCAGTGGTGTAAAAGTATCAGGCGTTTGATTACTCAATTAAGAACTTGCGTAGGAGGTTTTTCAAATTTTTGCTTTTAGCTTTTTCAATATTTCCTGACCTAACTTATTTCTTAGTAGTAACATTTGAAGAGTAACATTCGGATAATTGTAAGCCACCTCTACTTACTACACATCTCTTAACACGCTTCTATTAATTTCAGCGGTATGTTTGTTTCTATGTATAAAGCCTCGCTTAATTTGGGACTAGATGACGTTGTGTTCCAGGTATACGGATTATTTAAAATAAAATATGCATTTATAACGTAAATATATGAAAACAGATCCGTATAAGTATAAGAGGAAATGACCTTGGTTGATCCTTCCACGCATGCAAATCATTAAAAAAATACGTTTAGAAATGTTAAACCTTCAGATTAAAATACAATTTTCTGCTGTATTTAAAAGCAATTGGTAGTATAAACGCTTAATTATTAGTCTACTTTATTATGAAGATATAATGATGATACTGGTACTAATAAAATGGATATTAACAAAAACTGCCTCTGTGGCGCAGTGGTAGCGAATGCGATTGCTGTGCAAGAGGTCTCGGGTTCGATTCCAGAGTCGGACCAAATGTTTGTATGATCTGCAAATATTTATGGGGGGTTTGGGTGTTTTTTATGTATAATATGTATGTATTTACAAAAAAAATATAAGTATTAATATCAGTTATCTAGTACCCATGGTACAAGCTCTGCTTAGTTTGGGACTAGATGGCGTTGTGTGTTAAAATGTCTGAACATATTTATAAAGCTTTAGAGAGCTTTTAAAGATATTAATGTATACACGACACAATGTTGTTATAGGACGGACCCAACAATGAGTACTGTTTGTTGAAAGGTATACCGTATTGATAGCTCGTTAAGATTTATTATTACCCAAACGGTAAGAAGTATATAACCCACCGGGCTAACTGACAAAGTATACATGTAAGTAATATAAAAACTATGAATAATAACCGCAAAAAATTTTGATGTTTCATCGTAACTAATCATCGGTTCGGTAGTTAGAACAAGTTTGAATTATGTCACATATTATTGTCGTGAATAAGTCACTGTCCAAATTGTCAAATTAGATGCCTCATTAAAATCAGGAACACATAATAAATGTCACTACTCTCCCATGGAAATTCATTATGAATCGATTTCCGAAGAACACTTATTCAATAGAACCATTGAACTGCAAATTATTTTATAATTTTGCTTTGTATTTATTCTCAGAAGAGTAATATTGTTACGATTAGGTATGAGACATATATATAATTATATGACTTTCAAAGTTCTTGGCAAAGGTTTATGCCATTTTAAAAACAGGTGCATAATTCAATGCAAAAATAACACAGAAATTTGTGTTAGTGTGTAAAAATATTGATTGTTAGGCATATTTTATCTTATTCTAAAATTCATAATATACATTAAATAAAACATAGATCAATAGAGTTACATAATACTAAGATTGCATAATCCAATTTATGCAGTTATAATTAGTTTTATTTCGCTCATTAATATCCATTCATAACCGACTTATTTATTATTTTTTGGATATTATTCTGTATTCATGCAATTTATTCGATGTCATCAGTTTTTGATGTAAATATTGTGAGTAATTAATAAATTTGGTAAGGTATATTTGAAAGTTTTATGTTATTGGCCCTTGTGAATGAGAAATACATGAAATAAAAAAGAATATATAAAAACAGTTAACAATCTTACACAAACGTACGTGCTATTAAAAACAATGAACTGAGAACCTCCTCCTTTTTTGCAGCCGTAAAAAACTCACGGTCACTCTTTTAGGGTTTCTTACATCAAGAGGCGAAACGGTATGAACTCTAACGATAGGAAGCAAGATCTCACAGTAGAAATGAAATTAGAAAAACGAGAGAACTGTTGTTGTTTTAAAGTGATGATATTTATATAAAAATATTATTTGCGACAACATAACTATATCTATATTTT
This sequence comes from Hyphantria cunea, assembly GCA_003709505.1. Taxonomy (NCBI): domain Eukaryota; kingdom Metazoa; phylum Arthropoda; class Insecta; order Lepidoptera; family Erebidae; genus Hyphantria; species Hyphantria cunea. Next base: position 392,071 of record PKRV01000461.1, read on the forward strand.
CTCATCGAAATACAGTATTTCGTCAGTGACTTAATGGTTACACTAATAATACAATATTTCGTCAATGATTTAATGGTTTATTTAAACGATATGTCGAACATAAAAGAAATACGAATACCTATATAGGTATATTTTTAGTAGGACTAAAATAAATTTGTCTTTATATTACCAATGTTCAGATTTTTAGAGAGAAACTTACAATAAAAGTTAGAGAAGTCTTGGAAAATCATAACATTTTTATGGAACCCTGGGTGCGTAAGTCAAATTCGCACATGTCCGTTTCATTTTATTGTTTGTAAGTGGTTACTTTGTCTAACAAAGTGCGCAAATAAGCATGGTTAGTATAAATCCTTTATTGAGTGGTAATATATAAGAATAGACTAGTTTTTTAACGTAGCTTCTTATTATGTGCTGGTTTATTTCTATGTTGATTATTTTGCAATGGGAGTTTATCACATTTGAACGAATATCCTGAGGACTCCAGACCAAAGCAACGGAGATCGTGTTTCAGCGTTTCTTTGTTGGTTTCTGTCGTATTTCTTCGTAGTCATAAAAAAGTGGTACTGTTATAGTAGATGACAATTATTTTTTTTTAGGGGCAGACTAAACGGTCAACTTAAATGTAGAGCATAACAAACCGGGGCTAATAACTGTGACCCACACAAAGTAAAATTAGTTTTGTAACTTATTCTTGAAACTCTCGATGAAATTGGTATATTGACTAAAAAACTACTTTACTTTCGTAGTATACCAGTATATATAAATCTTAAAATACGCAATTGTAGACAATGTATAATTTAGTTGCTGTACTTGTATTTTCTATTTAGACTTGGGTTTCTAATCTCTTTTTTTTGGATTAGTACTTAGTTTTGGTAAAAATATTTTTCCTTAGTGAGGCGCTCATAGCCCAGTTGCACTCGGTGATTAGAAACAATGCAAAGCGAGGGCAAGCAACGACGGCGCGGTCAGTACCTGGATGGGTGACCGCTGGTGGCATGTTACCATGAGCGTCTCCGTGATTCGGAGGTCACGTTAAGCAGTCGGTCCCGGTTGTTATCATAGGATAACAGTCGTGAAGCTTAGTTGGAGGCCTTCGGGCGGCTTAAAAACATCCAACGGTAAGATTACGTAGCCACAACGTTGTCTTGCCAGTCCCAATCCGCACTTGGCCAGCGTGGGGACGTATGGCCTTAACCTTCTCCTGAGAGGAGACCCGAGCCCAGCAGTGGGACATTATGGGTTGTTGATTTTTCCTTATATACATCATCTGCGTGTCACGGATGGTGTTCTTTAAACATTGTTAGACTAAAATCCTGATTCTCAATTCCGACATTTGTATATATGTGTGATTCATTAAATTCTTTATTTCGTTAAATTCTATGTTATTATTTTAAAAGACTGCATCAAACTTTTGTCTCAACTTTGTCATCGTCGTTATTCGGTGACATAATCTATTATATGATGATACTCTTTAAATATATATGTGTACCTAAATAATGTCATTTCTTTAGATAAACTTATATTTCAAGACGTTCGGTAGGTACGTTACGATAAAACTTTTAAGCTGAAAACGATTTAACTTATATATCGGTTTTTCAGAACAGATATGTAAAGTGTGTGACGATGTGTGAGAAATGTTTTCTAGACAAATTAGTGATGTTACCTTCAATAATGTTACGGTTAAATACTCGCTACGTAAAATTATGTGCATTAAATAAATTATGTGCATTGATTTTTTGATTACATCGGTCCTTTCTTGGTAATCGATGTTTTACTAATGAACATTTAAACATGAAAATTCATTAATAATTTCTTATGAATAATACATTATTATGTACAAACGAGAGGTCGTATATTAGAAAGTGAAGAGCTTCGCGTTGATCTCTTATCAGTCTAAGTTGCGTTTAATAATAATTTTGTCATAATTGTATATGTATGAGTTGAAACAGCGAGGTCAGTTGTTCGTTGACGCGAATGAGGTGAGTCTGTGTACTTAAGTCATTTTTCTAACTATTTAGACTTATTTTTAGATCATCAATCTACCTCTGAGTAATCTGGGGCCTCTTTTCAGAATAGAGGTTGGCCTATTATACCACTCTACTGCCGTGAGGACTCGGCCCAGCACACGCTGGCGGTATGCCCACCCTGGGCGCCGCAACGTAGAGTCCTTACTGCAGTCATAAGATAGGAAATCTCTCGCTACTGGCTGTCATACACTCCATGGGCGATAGCGACAGCAGTTTCACCGCGGTTCAACTTTCTGTAAAGACGTAATCTTGCAGAAGGAGGTGGCGGAGAAGGCCCGGGAGGATGACCTCCATTCGGACCCAATCCGCCGCCGGAGAACCTAGCGGCTGAGGCTTGCCTACCAGCGCCTTATGCTGCCCTGAGTGGAGCCGTCGGAACGGGTTTTCCTATCCATCCGCTTAAGAGGCCAACTGCAAGGAAGCGACGTACGCGTGTGCCGTACGTCGCCTAAATTGAGAGTTTAATAAAAAACGGCGCTAGGAGGGTTTCGGCGCAGAGTGGCACACCATGTGGTTTTAGTCCGTTCGATTCTGTCACACTGCCCCGCCGTAAACCCCGGTGGGGTGGCGGCCCGTGGGGTTTTCCATAAGTAAAAACAAAATATACCGCCCTGGATAGACGAGTTGATGACAAAAGAAAATAATTTCAAAAATAGTTAGCAGAATTATTACTATACAGTACACTGTTGAAGACTATTGATGAGGCCGATACTTTTCTTCGAGGCAAATGTGATGTGATAAGGTTTCCAAACACGTTAAGTCAACAAAATTATAGTGTCTATGATCGATTACATGATTCAGTGACGTTTCATCTATCAAGTTTAGTCTCTATTACAAATACATAACAAGTGTTTATCAAACAAGACATTGGGAATGTTATGTATTTAATAGCATGTACTAACGAGCAATGAACTGTAAGCATTACTACAATCTCATCTTACATCTCAACGAACAGGTTTATCGATTAAGAGATACTATATTTTAAATGTGCATTTATTTCATTGCTCGCCAACTTAAGCTGTTAATTTCAAAACTTATACATATCACGGGTTCTACAGAATCACGACGGATACAAACGAGGCGTTGTAATATAATGGCAATGACACGTGGTCATAATTATAGATTGTCCTCTAACCTTGCTTGGATACTGTTCCGCTTATGGATTGGGCAAGTACTGTGTATGACTTAAGTGCCTATTATATGCATGTTGTGAAATGGTTAGTGCAAGTTCTCTCAAACTTATTAGCTTCCAACAGCTGATTTACACTGGATTCCTCATAGCGGCTCTATAGCTATATTCTAATGTCTAACTTACATTTTATGATTAAAGTATTATCGAATGCTAGTTAATGTATAAATATTATGTTAACACCAGGTTTAGCTTATTTTCACTCTGCCGCCCATCGCGGACATTTTCAGCTTCGCTCATTGATATCAGGATTACAGCAACTGGCAATGAATCTTAAAGTTATTCGTGGTCAATAACGTTCATTAATCTAGAATATTTTTTCAACTAAATCAAGAATATATGCTACTTATCTACTCGTCGCTTATTTTATATACAGCTTGATGGCAATGGATGACACTATTAAAAGTTTTGGCTGATAATTTCAAGTTCAATTATACTTGGAAACAGACACTAAGAAAACTCTCCTTCAGGTCAACTCGGTTTGGTAATGTTCTGAATTAGCTTTGAAAACAAACAAAAGAGGAGTGTATATTAAGGTAAAAAAATCGGATAGGGCATTAGAGTTGGATTAAAGATTACCTTTAGCCTCGCAGAAACGGGAGTAGGGCTACAGATTTGAGGAAGTCGGTATACGTCTCCTTATATCTGTCTTGTGTTTGGAGAAGTAACATGAACAGGGCTTTTACCATGCCACATGCGGACACTCAACTTATTAGTAAATTCAGTACGAATTCCAAAAAAACTCTTGCAAACGCTATTTAGTAGCATTAATTTTGTGTTATAATTGTATCTATCTTTTACGGTATCATATGATATAACATATGACCGCAACCTCAGATGATGACCATGACAGCGATTTATGTTTGAAATTATTTTCTCCAAATAAGGGTAGCGATGTGTCTTAAATATATTAACCGTGAATTGGAATTGTTCAATTGTATGATGTAGTATCTTTTCTGCTTTATGCTCTAAGGTGAATTCTGCTTCTATTTATGATAAAACAACCATAGAACGAAACAAACCCTCTAGTTAATCCACAAATTTATGTTTTAAGTATGTACTTAAAACATAAATTTGTGTATTGGAACCAATTGGAACCCTTTCTGATAATGTTATCAGAAAGGGTTCCAATTGGTAATATTAATATTACAAATAACATTATAACACTTGATAAAAATATTCTGATTATTCACGAGGCCATTGCATTATACCCATATCGCTTTGAAAGACCCGATAATAATAACGATTAAATTAACTACGGTAAAGAACTTCTAAATATGTAATTATTAACTGCAACGGTTCAATAACATTGTTGGTTATTACCATCACAAATTTAATCAACTAAATAAAACCCACAACATAGGTAATTAACCTATGAAAAAATATTTCAATTGACAGCTGAAAACCTCCGAAGAAGCACAAAAAAGTTACGAATTAAAATGTTCAGAAATGTAAAGGTAAAAATTAAATTAAACTTAATTAATTTGTTTTTTGATTTATTCCCTTTTGTATTTTCTATGTATTTTCTTCATATTTGAAACCTATTTGAGAATGCGTTTCCATTAGCCACGTAGTTACTAGGTAATTTTATGATCTAAAAAGTATGTTTTTATGTTGTTGATATTCCGAAATATGTAAAATAAAATAATTAATATTTAAAAATATCGCTACCTGTCATTATCGGAGTATAGACGTTCTTTTAAATCCCATTAACATTCATTGAACTACTTAAATAATCATTTTTACATTCCTACACTTTCATCGTTGACATATTTATAGCAATCGGACTTCGGTAATATAAATTAGTTATTAATTAGTTACGGTTATCAAAAAATAGTTATTGAAATTGTATGGAACCGATGGCGTACCAAAATAGTGCGCCACAAATTTGTTTTTTTTATTTCCAGACGATTCTCTAGGACAATTTCGTCATTTGATTTTGTATGGCATCGGTTTCATACTATTTCAATACCTCTCTTAATCCATTACTATGCAACGCCGTACAAAAAGAGTGGGAGAGATATCGAGGGTTGCTAGGCCTCCCCTTCACCAGTACTCAGTTGGACAGCTTACAAATGACAGCATAGGGCTGAATGTTATTGTTTTATGCCCCTGTATCTTTCTAAAAAGGTCCTCTGGTGGTTCACTTGACCCTTCAATTTTCAAAAGTAGCCCCTTAGTCTGTACATTGTATGACATATGTACTAAATACAAACTTGTGAATCACTGTTTCAGATTACTCGATTGAGCAATTATATTTCAATATTTATTTGATTAAAACTTGTAATAGAAATAAAAGGTATAATAATTATGTTTTCCGAGATGTATTGTAATATTCTTTTTAATAAAAAAAGAATTTACGATACAGGCATCTACCCTATGTTTACACCTTCTGATCTCGTGTACAGTGGTTTTCGTTCAGTAAACCTTATAGAGAACTTAAAACTTTTCTAGTATAAAAGTATTATAATCCTAAATGATTAGATTTTATCATTGTGACCAACATCATTATGGAAACGAGCTACCTAACGGCAACAGTTGAAGATAATGACCCGGAAAACGATTTTACGACAAAACGATAGCAACGGATGAATGGCCTTAAAATGAATATCAAGGCTGACCTAATCGTTTACGCATGGAGCAACCCGACTGACTAAAATTGCACCAAAGATAAGTGGGTACAATTTGCACACTCGCCTCCATATCAGCGGATGTGGACAGCGTCGGGGGTTCCGCCACGCCGATAGCGCAGCACCGCCATCAATGAGGTTCGCACTCAGACACAATATGCTCACACACTGGCCTCGATTCGCTTTTTATGCCGCACCGAATTTACGGATGAATAAACGGAAATATGCACTTTCATATTTTGAAGTTGCACTGTTATAATTACAGCTCCGTAAAATGTAATAATTTACTTTCAATAATGTACTATTTAGCCCAGTTGCACTCGGTGATTAGAAACAATCACCTAGGGTAAGCAACGATGGCGCGGTCAGTACCTGGATGGGTGACCGATAGTGGCATGTTACCATGAGCGTCTCCGTGATTCGAAGGTCACGTTAAGCAGTCGGTCCCGGTTGTTATCATACGATAACAGTCGTGAAGCTTAGTTGGAGGCCTTCGGGCGGCTTAAAAACATCCAACGGCAAGATTTACGTAGCCACAACGTATTCTTGCCAGTCCCCAACCCGCACTTGGCCAGCGTGGGGATGTATGGCCTTAACCCTCTCCTGAGAGGAGACCTGAGCCCAGCAGTGGGACATTATGGGTTGTTGTTGTTATTGTTGTTGTAATGTACTATTTTAAGACCTTTAAGCGGGGCATGAAAAAGCATCTCACTATGTCGCTATATTGTGGGTCACCATGCTGTATTGTCCTTATTCGCATTGAGGATGGTGACCATTACTCTTTGATTCTGCGCATGCTTTCCATCAAGCAGAGTAGAGTCATTTTGGCAGCTCAAGCCTTAAAAAAATGTGCTAATTCACTTCACGTTTTTCTTCAGATCAATTTGTTATGGGTTTAACCGTTTAATTTTTAAACGACTTCAAAATGGAGGAGCTTCTCAATTCGATTGTTTCTTTCCTGGGTCTTCCCGAGTGTCATAACTTGATGTGCTCATGGGTTCTCGACTGTTGATACCGATGGAGTAACAGTAATCGGCGTGTGTGATCGTTTAATCCTGTGTGGCATTTACAATTAGAGAAATAAAAAGCTATATGAAGTGGCCAGCCTACTGCCACTTATTTGCCATAGAACCGATAACCGTTGGGGTAAACGGGTACTTGAGTGGGGGACTGCTACTGGGCAAACGTAGTGTGGGACGCCTCCAGGCCAGGTGAAATGATGATTATCACAGGACGGTTGGCAGGAGCTGTATGTGAGAAGCCGAGGTTCGAAATAAGTAGCGTACAATTGGAAAAGCCTATGTCCAGCACTGGACTGCGATAGGCTGATGATGGTGATGAAAGCTGTGAGAATTTGATTGAGAAGTTTGACAAATAGTGATTAGATGCAATGTAATGTGACACCAAGATCCACTTTAATAATCTTTTAAATTGTCCTAACTAGAGCGCGTGAGTTCATGCATCTTAAAAAATACTTTCGTCATCCACACTGACCTAGAAAGCATTAATAAAAAAACGTTACTAGCCGTTTTAATTAATCGTAGATCTAATTCACGTATGAGACATTCGTTGAGCACGCGAGATACCCGAATGAATATCTGTTGATGTGGAACCGGTCGTGTTCGTTTCTAGTTTCCATGACGAAAAGTGAAAATGCTCTCACCATTTATAACGTTGACACAGTGATGTGGTATATGTAGGTCCATTATGTAGTATTTCTGTATATAAATATATTCACAAAAATGTTTATTCGTGTTATATTGCCCATAATATAAAAGTAATCACTGTTTTATCTAGTAATAATACAATAAGGCGAAAATCACAGACGTCCGTAAATCATAAAATATTGTAATTGTATTATTAAAATTTTTAACAACCGTTTTTTTGGGAAATATAAGGAACAGGAACTTGGGAAATTCATTAAAGGATGGATTGGGGATAAAAAAATGTACCTTGAGAGTTTCAGGGTCCAATATACTTGTTACTCAGCTTTTAGAGAAAAGTTTGAAATTTGTAGCAAAATGTTAAATATATTTTTTACACAAAATTTAGTGAGCGGTCTTACTTAATGCAAGGTTTTTACAAAAATTCGTCGATAAGTACAAAATATTAAAATACTTGAACGAAGAATGTTTTTTTGAAATCTGTCTGTTAGTATCTATGTAGTATTGTAGTTCATAAAAGTAAAAATGAATATGCAATATCGCAGACTTTCTTGAAAATATATGAAATGAAAAATAAATCAGATTTGTACACTTCGTATAAACAAACTAGTTCATTTCACCGAAGATGTATCAAATTTCTGAGCTCATCTACATAAAATATCTTATTTAATATTATTTCTTTACTGCTTACATATTTTTGTTACATTAGATTCACGTTATCACGTTTTTCTTCGGCAAAGTTGTAGACCGGCTTGTTCTGACGAAAATAAAGAATGAACATTATTAAGCAAGTCTTCTTTACAGAATTGTCGCTTGTTATTTACGTAGTGATAATAGGAATGTACACACACTTTAATACTTGAACAAATATTACAAAACATCTTACATATTTGGTCTTTGATCGTGGTAAACGCACTTACCTTGATGAAAAGTTACTAGAAATCGTTAAATCAATTTTTAATACAAACTTCACTTAAAACAACCAGAATAAGGAAGTTTTAGAATTTTATAATAAATTAATTATCAAAATTCAAGGAAGTGAAATCTGAAATTAGACCTTTCAAAAATATAGTAAAAGTATTTATATATCATTTGTTTTTTACTTTTGTAATTCATTGGAACAAAAATCAAACTACATGATTTGGCAAAAGCAAAAATACAATTAAACAACTATTATAAATACGAATAAGGAATACGACACCATGAGGAACCCGAACTTTCCTGCCTTTTTAAATAAAGAAGTGTTTATTGCCAGTGCCAGTGGTCGAAATTCAACCATATTTTTTTCATTTTTTTTGCTGCACTCCTATTGTATACAAACTTTAACTATGCCAAATTACATACTCCTCCGTTCGCATAATTTTTGTAAAAAGGGATACAAAGTTTTCGCTTCAAATTTATGATATATAGATATGTTACGAAAATATTAAAAGCCTTTAACTGTTATACCATAACTTGAGTAATTATGTCAGAAAGATAGTGAATATCGTTGTCAATATTAAATAAATGTACACTAAAGTAGATAATGAAACTGCAATTTATGACATCGTAAATGTCATTTAGAGCGATTCAATCATAATAACTATTTACCTATTCCTGTTACAGTGATTATGAAACTGATCTTTTCTTTTCTTCTAAATACTGCTTGTTGTTGCTGTATTTGTTTTGATATAAAATAAAAAGTTTAAAAACTACGTAAAAAGTTTTATAAAATTTATACAGCTCATGTCACCCCGACAGTTGTACAGAATCTACTATCACCTCGTTCTATAAAATCGGTTCAGTAGATTAGGTGATAGAGTTGAACATACGTACGTGGCCTGCCTAAACGGTTACTGTTTATTTTGGCTCTTTTTTTATGTATATATAAGCTGCCAAAATGACTCTGCCCTGCCCGATGGAAAGCATGAGCAGAATCCAAGAGTGGTGGTCACCATCCTCAATGCGAAAAAGAACAATTCAGTATGGTGACCCACACTATGGCGGCCTGGTGAGGAGATGCTTTTTCACGCCCCGCTTGTGCTTTGCCGTGGCCGCGTAATAAAGACACTTCTGAGGCTGCAAAATGGGCGAGTGGAAATTTATACGAAACTTCGTTGGTTTTGGTAGTAGACTGAAATAGAATTTTTTTATGATAAATATTTAAATATTTACGACATCACCGAAAACACAACGCTGTCCAGTCCCAAACTAAGCAGAGCTTGTATTATGGGTACTGGACGACTGATATGAATACATAATTTTTTTTTTTGTAAATACATACATATTTTACATAGAAAATACCCAAACTCCGACACAAATATTTGCAGATCATACAAACATTTGGACCGACTCAGGAATCGAACCCGAGACCTTTTGCACAGCAGTCGCATTTGCTACCACTGTGCCACAGAAGCAGCCGATAGAGTAATATATATGTATTATTTCAGTCTCTTACATATAAATTTCTGAATGCAAATAAATGAATTGTATATTATTTTATAATTTTTTTAACTTATTTAGAGTAAAGTAACTGTTGAAACGGTAATATCGTTCTATCGGTATCGTGTAATCGAGTATATTTTAAGCCATAATACAGCACAAAGCTTAATATATACTCGTGTTATGTAATAAACAGTACAAGGTAAATAGCGCGTAAATACTTTTAGATCTAAATACATGAACTATCTACATACATTTACAATACCAGTAATATTGTGAGTTATAATGATATTTTTGTTTTGCATTCGTCTCTGTGTTGCTATTAATTATTTATGTAGGTATGTAAGTACTTAAAAATTTATTTATCCGTGTTCTGAAACTCACAGTACACACTATGTTTAGTCTTGTTCTACAGTTTTTAATCATTTACTAAGTTCTCCCTTAAACTGCATCATCATCATCATCATCATCAGCCTATCGCAGTCCACTGCTGGACATAGGCCTCTCCAATTTCACGCCACTTAGTTCGATCTATGGCTTCTCGCATCCAGCTCCTGCCAGCCGTCTTGCGCAAATCATCGCTCCACCTGGCTTGTGGACGTCCTACACTACGTTTGCCGAGACGCGGTCTCCACTCAAGAACTCGTTTACCCCAACGGTTATCGGTTCTTCGGCAAATGTGGCCAGCCCACTGCCACTTCAGCTTGCTAATCCTGTGGGCTACGTCGATGACCCTGGTTCTTTGTCGGATCACCTCGTTTCTAATGCGATCCCTTAGAGAAACGCCGAGCATATACCTCTCCATTGCACGCTGAGCGACTTTGAACTTATGGACCAGTCGAACCGTAAGTGTCCACGTTTCGGCTCCGTAAGTCATTACGGGTAGGACGCACGCATTGAAGACTTTCGTCTTTAGGCACTGTGGGATCGAAACTGCATGGTTAAAATCTTTCCAAAAACATCTAAAGCTTTGCTGCTCTAAAAACACAGTTATAGCAAACACTTTCACTGCATTCTCCCTTGTATTACAGTATACACATCGGCCATCATCGATCATTTCGTAAAATTGTCAGCTGATTTAATCACAATCTAAAACATAATTTCATAAAGCTGCAATTGCAATGTCGTTACTTATGTGTTACACGTATAGGAAGAACTCAAAACCTGTTCAAGCGGAACACGTGCTTGGGTGGCAAGTAATTTGTTCCAATTATATTACAGTGTATCTACTATGTTACTTTGCTTACTTAACAAGAACCTGTTTGTATCAGATAGTCTATTGTTAAAGGAGTTACAAATATGTCTGTCAGTAGTATCAGTCAGTATTTAATCGTACCTTATATGGTAAAAGAGCAATCTCATGTATATTGGAATTAAAAGCCTCATTTTAATAAAAATACCTAAGTTTAAGATTTCAATTTCAGAATTTTCACTGTTTGTTTAATTTTATTGCTATAGTAACCATATGAGATCAGAACAACACAATTTATCCGGCGATCCCGTCGAAGTGGTAAGGGAACATTTAATAATATTCCACATAATAGAATTCTAATTAGGCTATTTAAATGTAAAGTGAGTAGCACTGGGTCTGGCCTTAACCTTTGTAGATTTTAAAAAATATGTTCTAAAGTTTCTTTCAAACTTTCAATCGATATTTACAAACTTGTTTATCTGTGGCCACAATTTACAGACATTTCCAGCATATTTTGCATTAATTTTGTTTTGTCTGCAATCATTGACTAAATTTTTATACTTAGTAGCTATTTTTCTTTTAGTTTCACGTATGACTAATCAAAAAAATGTAGTTAAAGATTGATAGATGTATATGAAAAAACTACGATGGAAATATGTCAGATACGTTGATAATACTGATTTAATTCGATCATTCCTTAAACCTATTTATTTACACAGCAATGCATATTGCTTACATCATTCACGAGAATGTTTATCTGAAAGACCTTTACACGGAACAAAGCCGTTCTTTTACCGACTGCATTGTAATAATGAACATGTCGTTACTTGCACAAACAGGATTCTAATAGTAACCGCAAACAACGGAAAAGTATGGAGCGGTTCGCATGAAGACCGACATTGAATAATGAGAAGCCCGAGATGGTACGAATTGAAGTATATTTATTTTAATGAACGTCGATGTGGAACGACCGTTGCACGCCACGACTGATTTACTAATGATGTAAATTTAGTAGATTGTGTTGGAAAGCTGTAGAACTTTGGTAAATTGGATCCTAAATATAGTAGAAATAGCGATAAAGAAAAGTCAGTAAAAACGTGGTTTTGACGGTTGCTCTAACAGGAAACACTCAAATCCAGGAGATAAACACTTTTAGACTTAGAACACGTCTTTTTCGTTGCCATTTCGGCACATAATTAAAAAGTAAATACCACAAAATAGGTTCTACAACAAATTAATTTTAAGATACGGGATGCAAAATGTATGAATACCTACTTAATATTTGTAGCTATGTTTTATCATTGTTTGCTTTAATTTTTGCAGTTTTTAAGAACATCTTAAAGATGCTTTTTACGTTCTGGTGAATGCCGGTTGCGTTTTCTACATTCTCATTTGTTTATGTCATTTAAGTTTTAAAATGCGTAGAAGGTACATATTAAAGCGTAAGCGATTGTTAAGAAGTGCAACTACTTGGTGGTATTTTAATGCATCTCGAAAGCGATAGGATGTTAAACGTAATTAGCGAGCTCTAGCGAATACTGAGCGAAATCGATAATAATTTCAGAAGTATTAAAAACAGTCAATTTGTTGTAAAATCTAGTGTTATAAGTTTTATGACCATTTGACTAAGCGAGGTGATCATGTCCGTTGAGCCTTTTCCCAACAGTTAGGTAACGTTGGAAAGTTGTATGTATACTAATTGATGCCAAAACTTTTATTGTGATTATTGTGGATTAATACTTATTCTATAGTTCGATGTACCCTCATTAGATGGTTGTGAATTTTATTTCTTTTTGCGTGTTGAAGTTGTTGCAAAGTCATATTGTCTACACAGGAAATAATATTTTTAAAGCATAATCATTTATAATTCATATAATGCATTTATTTTTGCATAACTTATAACTATACCCTACTTAACACATACATTTTGGCAACTATAATTTGGTTCTATTATTCATCCGGAATTTTAAAGATGGGTAAACCGGGTTTATCTCAGTCCACTGCTGAACATAGGCCTTTATAATTATGTGCAGATGTGGACTGCGATAAATTGATTACGGGTTATATTGAAAACCATCAATAGTCTGTTGTCATTAGGGTTGCCACCCGTACTCTGAATAAAGTATTGTTCTCTATCATGTAGGCATACTTTATAATCTGTAATTGTAATAAAGAAAAAAAAACTTTCTTTTCTAAACTTTCTCTTTTGTAAACAACGTTTATTATACTATACCAGTTCTTAAAAAATATGAAAATTGTTCTTTGCTGCAAAAAAGCACTAAAAATACGATTTTTAAAAATTTTTAAATAATGTTTTTTATGTCCCTGCTCTTTATTTACCTCCATTGAAATCAGAAATACCCTATTTCTTCTAATAAATGGTGGCAACCCTAGTTGTTATTAGTCAATTCTATAAGATTTTTTTACAATGATTAATTTTTTTACTTTATATTTCTCGTTTTTAATAAAGATCATATAGGTATATATCATTTAAAAGAGACATACCAGCAAACAGGTTCATCATGACATTATCAAGCTTTAATAGGAGATGTGGACTCCTGGATGTGGGCCACTCCTTAGTTTCTTTGTTTTAAAATTTTTTTGTAATTGTTTTATAAATACCTATTTACAGAAACTTAAAACATAGTTGTACTGAAAAAATATTTCTTATATCACTACATAGATTATCGATAAAAAAAGATAGTAGAAATACTCGAGATGAGTCGCTCTAAACTTCAAAGCCGCTTTTGATCCTATCTCAACAGCAAAATACAGAAGATTATCTCAACGAGACGATTACACCATAAACGGATTTTATAGATACCATTATTTTATCTGTATACGACCATATATAAATGAATAAAACAGTAAAACATACATTCATTTTGAAGCATACAAGAACGGGATAGGAATTTTCATCAATATTTCATTTCAATTTAAAAACAGTAAAAAAAGCGATATAAAATATTTACTGCGTGATGTGAAAAGTTTTCCACCTCAACGTGACTATAGAACTGCATTTTTTTTTTCGTTTAGTCTACCGCCTTCCACTTATGAACGAAGCACTCCCCGAAAGAGCGCCAAACATCCCGGTCTTGGCCAGCCCGTATTCATCTGCTGCCAGCCATTTTCTTCAAGTCGTCGGTCCATTGTACTGCCGGGTGTTCACACAACATTTGCCTATAGCGGTCTCCACTCGTTAATAAAAACTAACGTTGTAGTGTATCTTTGCAATTTGCTTTGTGTATCGATGGCAGAAGTGTGTAGAATTGAATGAGAAAAAAAATGTATTATCATTAGACCATATAATTTTCAAACCAGCCGTGTGTACTGGAAGATACTGTATCTACATGTATTTAATCAAAAGATCATTTTATAATTAAGATAAGATATATCAATTTTCTGTCCGTTCAATATTATTTGTTGGCACGCTATCAAAAATATAATTATGACAAATGTAAGTACTAGATAATATTAATTTATTTTGTAATCTGGCACTCATTTCCCTTATTGATATAATTCTAATGAAATGTGATATCAATCTTGATCATATTTATATTGTTCCGCCAGGTAAATGCAAGTAAGAAACTTTGCGAATGAAAAAAGTATTTGTAAACATCGTAACGCAATAAAATGAGAAGGAAAAGTAGGGCCCATTTGGTCATTGTGCTATAGTACCCTAAACATCCTTTCTTAGGATAGGCCTATGCCCAGAAGTGGACTGTTGATGACTTTGGATGATGTTTTAACGCAATGTACTTGCGACTCCTGCATTGTAGGAATTCAAGGGCAACATTAGTCATTTTTAATCAGGTATCTCGTATGTTTTGGTCCCAGCTCAGACGAGGCGTTAGGAAATTCCACTTTTCATCATTCACAATTTTCTTCGGGCCTTTACACAAAACTGGCTCTATCAACATTGTTATAAACACTAAGATAGGTATTCGGGGTAGCTTAAGAAACAGAAATATTCTTTTTATAGTTCGGGTTTTTTTTCATTATTCTTAGTTCAAGAAGAGACTGTTAAGAAAATATAAATCATATTATTATGCGTAACTGCATGAAGTGGTTTCCACGGATAAGACACTGAAAGACATGCATTACTTAATTAGTCAACCGGAATATGTATGTATTAAGTAGTACCTATTACGTCATCTCATAAATTCTCGAACACATTATCACGTGGATAGGAACTACGCACGACAGAAAATAAATAGCCTTTCAAGAAGTAAGTTTTGCTTTCCATCAATCATCGTTTACGCACGTACTAACCCAGTCGCAATTAAGATTGGAATTCTTACATACCATAAATATAATTTCATGTTCAAGTGTTCGATCTACATGTGTGACCGCAGTTGCTATGCGGATAACAGTACAGAGATGGTGATGCCGTAATGGAAGTGCACCGTGCACTTGGCTCATCTGGGTTGACCGCAAGACGTCACGTGAGCCGACGGGGCCGCATCGAACCGAAAACTAGAACTGCATCAAGCCGACGCACACGACTGCCAATAGTAGGTCTTACAGGCGAAACATAGGAGTTTTGCAGCGATTGCGTGTTTTTATTTCACGGAAGATATAGATTAAAATTTAACTGATTTGAGTAAAATATTAGTTTAGATGTAAAATATACTTCCAACGACTCTTTTTTTGTCTGGTACATACTATGTAAATTCATTTCAAATTGTGAAATAAACTTTTTATTTTTAATAACTTTTATTATTTTGCCTCGGTGTTTTTTTTAATTCAATGTATCTGCAAAATTTTCACGAAAAGGTAAAAAAAAAAGTAGACTAGTTCAATTTTTTTTTCAAAATGAACTTCCTATTAACTGTCTACAACTATACGTATTTATAAACAGAGCAAGACTATTTTTACATGTACATACCTAAAACATAACTGTACATATGTATCTAAATCACTTTCATCTTTAAAATACTAAAAGTAAAAATAACCTTATTAGAAACATTAATAAAAGTAGTTTACGTCTGACGAATGCCTTATCTCCTTATTACACATCAACACATATACGACCGCATTGAATTACACCTGTTTGATATTATAACCACAAAGTATGCATCAGTGTACCGCAGGCACAGATACCAAAGAGAAGATAAAAATAATAAAAAACTCATAAATATTGTCGTTCAATTCTTAGTGGTATTAAAATAGAAAGATTAATTATCATAATAGCATTTTATGCCTAACATCTTCTATCTGACAGCTAATTAGAATCGTTAAAACCACAGAAATGGTGATACTGATTACTTGAAATAATTACTTCAAAATTCTCACTGTTTTAACTGTGCATAGGTAATAATACTATTATTAGATATATGTACTGTTGTAGGTTGTTTTTATATGAATATGATAAAAGCCTGTAGTATTTTTTTTGTGTTGCTTGGTGAGAAAACCTACGAAATTGATAAAAATATCCGACAACAAAGAGGACATGGCCCCCATACTTTTTATTTGTTAGTTGTAGACACACATGTCAACAAGGCACTTTTTTATTAGTTTCTAGCTGGTCCGCTGCTCCATTGCCCACGTAAAACATCAGTTGTTCTACAACATCAGCTGCGTACCTCTAATAAGAAAACTAACTTGACGTTGACTGTGCACCACGAACTTGTACGTGACAAACCAATGGAAGTTATTACTTTACTGTATATATATATACATATATACATACACACACATATATACACTCCTAAACGATTTTCATATTTAGTCCGCAGTATGAAAATGTTATGAAAGTAACATCGAGCGTTTTATAAATTTCATGGCGTTTCATTACGCATTTCGTTCAACTTAGTGTAAGTGCGCGAAGAAGCTTGTGGCAAATTCACTATGCTAAACCCCAGTCGTATGTCGGATCTGACACACACACCACACACACACACACACACTTATTTTTAATTTACATTTCTTTTTTCCTAATTGGAATATTTAAAATTATCCGCAATTTAAAATTGTGCTTTGAATTCCTAACAAATTGTTCTCTTTGGTAGTCGAAGCAATTAAAGCATCTTGCAGATGCTACTGGTTAAATAGACAAGCAGACAGGTATCGCATTGTTCACATTAGGTATTTATGTGAATAAAACCATGGAATTCCACGCTTCACATTTCAAATCTTTAAAGGTTGTTAGTCAAGCCAATTTTCTTCGGTTATATTTAAACAAATTCCAATTTAACGCCGAATTATTCGATGATTATAGCTTGATTTTAAAATCCGTAACAAGCAAAGTTTATTACAACAGGTAAGTTTTATCAGCATTTTTTACTGAAATCTTGTACGAAAATAAACACAGGTATAGTTGTTTTCAAACTGAACTAACTCTTGTGACAGTTATGCTGCTCTTCGTCCGAAAGATCGATTATATTATCTTTAAATCAAGTTTGATTTTACGTACATTAAAAAAAATCAAGTAACTATTATATTTGGTCTAAGCCAAGAATCGTATCAAGTGGCGTGTAATTGGAGAGGCCATGTCCTGCGATAGGATGATAATGATAGCTTATTTGTCTTTGTTTCTAGAATATCTATTTTACGAGTTCCGACTACGACAGCAAGTAAATAGTATTAGCTTTCAGTTTCATTTATTGAAGAATGTTTTCATAGTGATAATTAAACTATTAAGCGTAAGATTTCTCTCGTCATAAAGCTATGATATTATTATTTTGAAAAACCAGCTGTGGTTATTTTGAAAACTGATTGTAACTAGCTTTGAAATAGTTTGATGGAAGAATGAATATTCTAGGCATATATGGCTTAAGTTCAGTTTAAGTTATTATTTATTAAATAAAGAAATACTCAAATGTTAGGCACGTAGGTATTATCATTATCATATAGATTTTTAGGTATTTGTAATTGATAAGTTCAACATTTTGAACACATTTAATTAGGTCATTAATATTTGTTTTTAATATGTTATTACACACACACACACACACACACACACACACACACACACACACACACATTATGATGATATCTATAATGATATCTTTATACACTTGGGCAGATGTTTTGATACCTTTTTCTTACAACAGTATGACTCAGTCACTCCTTCATAGCTAACACCCCACCAAACCATCACTGAAGTCGTATAGTGCCCACGTTGTACTCTTTTGACTAATTGGGAAACTTATTTAAAGATTTCTACATAAATACGATCATTTGGTTTGTTAAAATATTGCTCAATTGTCAATACAATTTTTTTAGGAATTCTAACATATAAAAGAAATACACTTGATGGAAACATAAAACGAACAATGTATTAAAACCTGTGTGTATCTCGAATCATCATAATGGGGTTATCATCAAATTTAAGTTTGGAGGTCTCAAATACGGTTAAGGTAATTTCAAAAGTCACTTAGCATATACATATATTACTAAAAAATCAGAGTTTCTAAAGCAACCGTATACGAATGAGTATTATTTGAAAGTAGATAAAGAATTGTATCTATAAGAAATAACTTAAATCGAAGTTGAGTGCGTCCTCCAAAGTCCTTTTACATACAATTGTTCATTAATGATCACTCCGACACACTCAGAATATTTTAAATATGATAACAACGAACTCTCCAAATCATCCTAGACCATTAATAACAAGAAGCGTTGGAGGAGCGTAGCCCCGGAAAGGGGCTAGACCCCATCAATCACCAGTAATCCGTTTTCACTATCGATCACGTACTACCCTATCGTTACGTCATACATTCGAGTAGAATAATAATGGAACAAAATTATGCACATATACGAATCACATCGGCTGCACTACCCGTTATCATAATTTAGATGTATATGGTGCAGTGGTAAATTGTGACTTAAATTATAAGGTAATGTGATTATTGAAAAACACAGTACTGTTACTAGTATAATAATTATAACGAAAGAGAAAAGTTCTTCTTTACTTTCTTTACTGACGTATAGATGCTAAATAGATACTCTCGCTCTTTTTTAACCTATTTTTTTTCAGTAAAATGTTAAAGAGCTTATATTTTTTCATATTTCAATAACCAACATTCTATATAAATTTTATGATTTATTTAAATATGTTAAATAGGCACGTAAGTAAGATTCCTTTCTATTCTAACTCTTTTCCGGAAAAAGACGACAGACCAAAATAACAAAAACAACATTTTTTGGGATTTATTTTGTATTCATTTTTGCATAGACAATTTGAAATCATTTTATAATTTAAGCTTTCACATTATAACATACTTTATTGTTTTCGCTTTTCAATTAACTAGAACTTCTCACTAAAAATCACTTTCTATTTCCAAATCTAATCTGATCAGTCCTCATTTAAGGTTTTTGCTTGGTATGATCACTGATATTGTACGAATACAATACAATCCCTCATCAACTTCCCACAGATATTTCGTGTTTAAAATTACTTCAAGTTGAAACAAGTAATGTGATAACAATACTTACATTTAACACAATAGGTTAACTGCATGCAATTATATTGTGCATATATTACGAACTAGCTGAGCCCTGCGGTGTGCCGTGTGTTTTCGGAGAGAAGCTAATCTAAAAAAGTAGCCTAGGTTACTCTTTATACCATCAGATATCTACCAGTGAAGCCCCTCAGAATCGGTCAAGCCGTATCAGAGTTTTTTATATGGAATAGGTGGCAAACGAGCAGAGGTATCGTCTGATGGTAAGTGATTACCGTCGCCCATGGACACCTGCAACACCAAAGGCCAAAAAAATGGGTATGTGCCTCCGGTGTTCTCATTCACTCGGTGAAACACAGCGCAAGCGCTTTTCTGTAAGGTCGTGGTAGCCGAAACAAACAGACAGACAAAAAATTTATAATTGTTTTTTTCTTGTAAGTGCTGAAAATACTTTCCTTTTTTAGTGAAAAGCTTTTAATTTGAAATTACCAACAGACACTTTTATTTTATTTATGTACATCTACGCACATAATTTTAAATGATTTCATTACTCAGATTTAACTTAGATTGAACTGCATGCAAACATAATGTATGTATATTATGTGTACTGTATACTGTACTATATTGCACTGTGAATATATTTAATTCCGTTCTCAAGCAACCAAAATATCGTGTAAAAATATAAATCTCGAAAGAAGAACCCCCTTTTTTTAAAGTTAGTTAAAAATGACGCACGATAACCTTGAATAAATTGATATTAGGTTCATTTTTATATAGCTTGTACCTACAATAGCAGTCATGTAATGATCAATTATTGTCTCATCATCATAAACTGAGCATTTTACATTAAAGGCTATAACAATGCCACTTTCGACCAACCACGAAACCATAAAACTCCGACTGTCTTCCAGCAACTGGGTTTAAAGACTTAGGATTAAAGACCTTTAATAGTACCACTGTCTTTACCTCTGTGACACGACACGAGAGTAAAGTATACCTAATGAATCAATCTGTTTAGTGATATTTTTAAAGAAAACAATGTCTGGGATAGAAGGATAGTATATTTTTATGTATGACCGGAGCAGTACTATCCTCTCACAGAGGAAACAACCTAAAAAGACAGCATTTCTGATGTCGTGTTTCGTTGGTGAGTGCGAGACCGGAGTCACAATGATGCAACATCTCAATAGGCCGCCATTGTGTGGGTCACCATGCTGCATTGTTGCATTGTGTGCATTTGCATACCTGTGCGAGATGTGCAAAGTTAAAAATAACGTGAAACCTTGTATTGTAAATTTTATACAGAGAAAATTAATTATGATTTTCACTTTCATACACTAACAAATAACCTTGAATTGCATGAAACTCGTGCATAAAAACCACACAAAGCTGCATTCTACGAAGCCGTTTGGACCGTTCAAAAGTCGAGTTCCACCTGAATACCGCTGTTGGACTGGTTCCAACTGAGTATTATAGATTTCTGTGCACTGACGGCCTAAAACTCCTGAAACGCTATCTTCACTAGTACTAGATTCTGCCCTATTGTATAGTTCGATCACTAGCCATAACAAATACAAATGTTATTTCGAAATATTCATGGAACTTACGATAAGAATTTACTCTCGAAGAATGTTTAAAAAAAATAAGCCATCAAAATAATGATGACGATACGATTATATTTTTGCATGTGTAATTTAATGAGAGATTAAATATGCTATTCACGGTGCCCGACAAACGTCAATTGATGTTAATATTCAGCTCTGCTACTTGACTCTTGTTCTAGTGTACAAAACAAAGGTCTTAAGGTGGATTGGGGATCGACAGCAATAGGTATGTTAAGAAGAATAAAACTGATTTACTAAACATTCTACATAAACAAAATTATAACAAAGCTTTGAATCACATATTACGTCTTTAACCACTCCACTTATAGATTGCCATCTCAAGTCTTTTAACAGTTATAATTGATATCAAAAGTTAATTTTAGAATTTTCAATATAAATGTTTTGTTCGTTTAGTAGATGTTAATTTTTTTTTAAACATACTGTTATTTATTACTTTGTATATAATTCATCATTATATCGTCGACCCTTGCATAGTACATGTAGAACATAGGCCTCTCCTCTCCTAAGCTTGGCTAATTCCAATTGGTTTATCTAAATTATTTATTTTTTTATCATATATCACTGTAGAATCCTTAATGAATAATAAAGGTATTTTTTACAAAATACTCCTCCTTTAGCAGAAAAATCGAAAGATATTAAGATGAAAATGATTGATACTAAACTATCAAAAATCGGCATGCACTTTGTCATGATGAACAATAATTCATCTCACAGTGACAATGTTTTCAAATTTTGGGGTTAAATTCAACTAACGATGTCCACTAAATCAATAATTTTTTTTGAAAGAATAAGCTGCTTTGTAAATTTTAAAGAAAAGTTTTGCTGTAAAAATTGTTCTGCATTACACAGATGTATCCTGACCAAAACGTGATTATTACAGACTATTTAAAATTTAAATCAATATTTAGCTGAGGTAGACCCTCACTGTCGTATTCAAAGAGAAGTTTGTATCAACTTCAGCACCGAAATCTTACAAACATTTGACACACAAAATAATTACATATTTTAAATATTACATAGAACCAAAAACTTCGACATCATATCTAATCGCCACATGTCATTGTCGTTTGACATGTTTGTGTTGACATTAGTTACAGTACATGGTGTCAGTTTGACAACTCATATCTCAAATCTTATTTAATTTTGTAGTCTCCACTCGCGTAATATATATGCATTTAAAAACGGAATCGGTGACTCACAAGAGTATATAATACAAAAGATAATAAAATCTCCTTATATCAATGTTCTCTTCTACACCGCTTTAAAATAGTACTTATAGTTTTAGTCATCGGTGTACAGTACGTATAGTGAAATCATTTAACATTACATTCAGAGCTATTTAGGGTCAGTTTCACAGCATGCTCATAAAGTCTCTGATAGACTAAAGTCAACTTATCTGTCATATTACTACAGGTTTCGATTTCAAAAATCTTGGATAGATATAAGTATATATTTTTTAGCAGCTCTTATCTGTTAAAATTAGTTAATATCCATATCACAATGGGAAACGTTATCAGATGCTAATGAAACTGGGCCTTAGAGTCTTATTCTATAAAATAAAAAAATATTCCGTTAACTTTTACGATCTGTACGTTGACAAGTTAACTGTGAAACCAGCCCTTAGCCTCGAAGAAATGTTGGATAGCAGTGCATTAGTATACTTAGTATTCTAAAACGTTTCACCTCACCGTAATACTCACACATATACGGACAAGCTTATGAGTAACATTCTTTCTAACAGGAAAACTTGAAACTTGATTCCATTTGGCATGGGCACAGAAATAAACTGTATTGCTACCCATTTCATTAAAACATCACAAGAATTACAATCACTTATATTTTATTGCTGCAGAATTTACTGTTTAGTAATTAAAGTGAAGATAAACTCCGGGAATAAAGTCAGGTGATCTGATACGATCAACAACCCATAATGTCCCACTGCGGGGCTCGGTATACTCTCAGGAGAGGGCTAAGGCCATATGTCCCCTTGCTGGTCAAGTGCGGGTTGGAGACTGACAAGGCAACGTTGAGACTACGTAATATTGCCGTTGGGTGTTTTTATACGCTCAAAAGCCTCCAACTAAGCTTCAAGACTGTTATCCTATATTAACAACCGGGACCGACTGCTTAATGTGACCTTCGAATCATGGAGACGCTCATGGTAACATGCCACCAGTGTTCACCTATCCAGGTATTGACCGCGCCGTCGTTGCTTGTCCTTGGTAATTGTTTCTAATCACCGAGTGCAACTGGGCTGCGAGCGCTTCTTCTCTTCTTGATCTGATACGATCAGTTCAGTTAAATATTGCCGACGCATTTGAAATATAATTTTGATTAGTGAAATACATATTGACGCATATTCACATTGCAAATTAGTCAAATAATATCTTTATCTCAAATATATAAAATATTTGCATATTTATATAATAAGGTATATTTATAAATGTACAGTCACTTCAATAACCTTCATAAATCACTTGACTTGGGCGAAGAAACTCGTTTGACCTTGACTTTTAAGTAATATTCTTTAACGTTGTCCCCATATTTTTAATTAGTGGTTGGAACTTCCGTCCAGTTATATATAATATCATCAACTGATACTTGCGTCTGTCAGTTAAAAAAACTGCTTGCACTGTTTCTTATGGAGACAATACATCTTTTTAGGGTTCCGTACTCAAAAGGCAAAACGAGACACTATAACTAAGACATCGCTGTCCGCCCGTCCATCTGTCACCAGGCTGTATCTCGTGAACAGTGATAGTTAGACAGTTTATTATTTCAGTGGTGATGCATTTCTGTTGCCGCTATAACAACAAATAATAATCACATCCCCATACAACAAACGTGATTTTATTTGCTCGTTTTTGCTCTATGTTAATAATGGCAACTGGTAGACGCTTGAAATATATAGATAATGGTACGGAACCATTCCTGCGCGAGTCCGACTCGCATATGGCTTATTTTTTCCAGTAACCTTTAACACAAAGGCATTTCAAGCAGCATTTATTGACCTAAAAACACAATGGAAGTGTCAAGGCAAAGTCCGTACACATTATCACATTACGCGCTGAGACTAGTCAACAGAAAAGATTTCAAGGAATTACTTAATCGACAATTAGATTCTGCGTAAAAAGTCGATTACCTTGTTACAAAGTTATTATAGTACTATGTGACTAGACTTTTAACTATCCCTTTCGTGGATGGCTTTATTTCCTCGACCAATATAGCGTAGACCGCTGCGGAGAAATAACCGTAATAGAACCAGGGTTGTCAAAAATAATTGTTTAGAAAGACGTGATCATCAGATGGCAATGTGAGACTGTATTCAAAATAATATAATGTTGCTTAAAACAGACATTAAAAGTAATGTATATGAAATGAGTGGAATAGTTGATTTTACGTCGATCACGCAGGATAATATACAAGTACTAGGACAAAACTGGGGAGATTCTGAAGAAGGGGATAGAGCGTAGATATGAAGAAGTATTGGAGCGGTTTCACTAGTTCCTGGTACTTAGGTATCTGCCAGATAACGCTATTGAACAGATAAAAAATCCTGATAAATACATGTATATCTGACAATACATCCGTGTCCAACACTCGTGGAACTAAAATTTGTAGTAGTTTTACAGATAAGTTGACATAGGTATATCAAGGACTTGATTAGCAAGTGACCTTTGCCTACAGTAAAGGAAAAAAACACGTAATATGTACATTCCTAAGCACAGGCATAGTCATACCACGTCTGTGCATGTACATATGTAAGTTCATCTTCGCACATGGTAAATAACGAGAGCTTATATTTTTTATTACTCTAGCCAACCCTGGTTTAAAAGCCCATTTGTCTTACGTCTCGCTAAATTACTTTTAGGGTAAACCAAGGGGGTCTCTGCTGTAATAAAGGGTAGAAAACATAGATATTTTAAAATGAAATTTTTGACTGCTCGTCTGTGAACCACGATTGAGGAAATTGAAATAATTCCCCTGGTTTCCCTTTCTCCAGGTTGATTTTTTAGTTATTACAATCTATTAGAATATTGCTCTGCCATTTGGTGATTTAATGCTTTGTTACTCGATTCATCTGTTATTTTATTTATATATTTTTTTATTGGTTCTTGTATGTATACAGAACTATTGGTTGTAAAAAAATTATAGTCGCTAAAAGAATAAACGTGGATAAAAATATTATAGAGCTGTTAGTGACAACTCGTATTAAAATTGTTTTAAACTGATTATTAACTTATGATATGATAAACTCAACACGTCTTTAGAGCAATTATCAAATAATTCATAGGAATAAATACACTTACAACGGACTTATTTTTCGTTGTGTTTTTGTCAAAGTTATTTAAAGGAGAACGTGTCAATAAACTCTACATTACAATTTAATATTTGTTAAACCGGCCCAGCTTTCACGCAATACTACAAAATTATGATGTGACTGCCTCGCTGGCGCAGTGGGTAGCGTACGCGACTGCTGTTCATGAGGTTTCGGGTTCGAATCCTGGGTCGGATCAAATGTTTGTATGATCTGCAAATTTTGGTTTCGGAGTTTGGGTGTTTTCTATGTATAATATTTATGTATTTACTAAAAAAAGTATGTATATGTAATAGTATCAGTTGTCTAGTACCCGTAGTAAAAGCTCTGCTTAGTTTGGGACTCTATGGCGTTGTGTGTTAAAATGTCCGAAAATATTTATTTATTTATTTATTATATTTCAAACTAGCAGAACTCCGCGGTTTTTTGTTTTTCCGCCCATGGACACCCTCAACACCTCAGGTGTTACAAGTGCGTTAAAGGCCTTTGGGGGATGGTGAGGGAGATGGGAGGAGGGAATGGGGTATGGGCCTAAGCAAAAGCGCTGTTTCACAACGGTTTTCAGCGAGGCCGTGATATCACTCCGGTCGAGCCGACCCATGCATGCCGAGCGTGACTCTCCCACGTTTTATCTTTTCATTTGTAAATTTGACAGGATATCTAAATTTCACATGCGCTGTAATCATGTAGTAATTGAAGTGTCATCAGTCATAGTATCGGTATTTAGCTAATTAATTAATAAGATATTATAAACTTTAATACTTCCATCCGTCCCAGATTTTAAGTACGTTTTTGATTTAATCGTGTACTTTAATTTCAGTTGTTGATAACATCAATAAATGATAATAATTATTGATAAAAAGTATTACTATTGTCATCATTATTTAATATTTTTATTCGAATAAAAAGTATATACAAACTTTGTCTCAGAAAGGATTATAAAATGTATTTATTTTCTTTTAAAAACACAAAATTTCGTCGACATCTGCTAAAAAACATTAAGTTAAATGAGTGTTTGGCTCATTTATTTTGTCAAAAATGGAAAATTTTGAGAATTTTTTTTCATAATAGCGAAAAACTGATAGGTACTTCTTAATAGTTAACATACACAGTGCAATATTTGCCAGTGAATGACATTTGAATCAAGGTGAATTTATACGTCGGTCACAATTGAACAACAATTGAACTTGGCACGGAGGATTACCGACATAAACACAAGCAGAGTCGCGGGCAAAAGCAACTTAATAATAAATAGTGGTTTCGGTAAATGTATTTACTTAAGGCACTAATATAAGAAAGAACTAAAGTACTTTTTTTTTTTTTTTATATTTAAACTGCCAAAATGACTCTGCCCTGCCTGATGGAAAGCATTAGCAGAATCCAAGAGTGGTGGTCACCATCCTCAATGCGAAAAAAAACAATGCAGCATGGTGACCCACACTATGGCGGCCTGGGGGGAAGAGGGATGATGAGGGGGATAGGGGGCGTTGGATTGGGGTATGGGCCTCCGGTATCCTCACTCACTCGATGAAACACAGCGTAAGCGCTGTTTCACACCGGTTTTCTGTGAGGCCGTGGTATCACTCCGGTCGAGCCGGCCCATTCATGCCGAAGCGTGGCTCTCCCTGGCTCTGACTTATAGATACTGCGTGCCATAATCTACTTGATACCAACCAAACCTTGCGGTGTTACCCGCAGTAAAGTTGTTATTATACCATAACCGCGAATAACGCCGCGCGGCAAAGCTAACCTAAAAAGTTGCCCAAATTACTCCTTAAATCACCAGTGATTACCCTTTGAAATTGACGTCGAAATCGGTGCACCCAGTCCAAAAATAATGCGGAACGAATAGACAGTCACAAAAATGACAAAATTAGTTTTTTTCGATGGAAGCACCATGTATACTATCATATATTTGTATTTAGTGAAATGCTATTATTTTGAAATTATAAACAAATACTTCAATTTTATTTAATTGTATAGATAAATAAATAAATATGCTCAGACATTTATCACACAACGCCACCTAGTCCCAAACTAAGCAGAGCTTGTACTGTGGGTAATAGGCAACTGATATTAATACTTATATACTTTTTTTTGGAAATACATACATATTATACATAGAAAACACCCAAACTCCGAAACAAATATTTGCAAATCATACAAACATTTGGACCGACTCAGGAATCGAACCCGAGACCCTTTGCACGGCAGTCACATTTGCTACCACTGCGCCACAGAGGCAGTTAGATATCATGCCACTTATTTTGATCCTCTATTGTTAACTGCTCCTATTCTAAAACAAAGCCATTTTTTCTACCGAAGATATGTTAAATAAACTATCAACAATCGTAATTGTCAGTCAGAGAGTTTAAGTTAAATTTATTTTATAAAACCTACATAATTATCAAAATGGTGGAGATCTTTATCTGATCTGGTTACATCACTGGCATTCATAGTGATTTAGACACTGATTACCACGACACGCGAAGCGACACGTTGCTTTGTTTGTCAAGATGAACTCGTATCATCCATTTCCGACGACGAGAAGCATTTTAAAAAATAAAAATAATGTTAACATTGTTGTATGCCAAGGGGTGTCGTTTGCATCATCTATTTACTGTTTTATTGTCCACTATACTTTATTTTTTAAATTGATGAATATAATGAACTGTTATGGCCAGTGGGTACTGGATTTTGATAAAATTGGATACACGATGAGTAAATAAAGGAATGTGTACTAGTTTTTGACATTACCCCTGTATTAAAAGCAAAAATCCAGTACCCACTGCTCATAACCCTTGTTTTTAAGTAAGAGGCACCATCTCCAAGACTGACCTTAATTATTACTGTTGCGTTGCTGGCTTGCAACACAAGTTTACTTAATGTTTATTTACATTTTCCTTCACCGCTTAAGAACTTGATAATTATCAGTTATGAAACTTTTAATATAAATAAATACTTACCTATGTAGCTATTTTTATTGTACTCAACTAAGATGAAGCAAAAACGAAGGGCGATAAAATTAACGGTCTTTGTTGGTCTGTATGTTTCACCGCAGCGCCTAAGCTATTAAACAGATTTTAATGCATAAGGTGTCCATAGATTCTAGGCTATATAAATTCTGACTAAAGTTACAACGTAGTCGAGTTATAATTTAGTAAACTTATTTTTAATTTACTCCACGTGATGCAGTGTGATGTGTAAATTGATTATCATTTGTTAGTTCGATATGAAAACGAAGGTATTTTCATACCAGACACACAAAACCAAAATAATAAGCTGATAACCAACATAATTTGACAGTTGGAAGCCAGTGGCCTTGCGCAAGGTAAATAAGGCTTTGGTGTTGTCAACATACACGACAGTGTACAGGAAACAGGTCGTATATACGTCTCATTATAATGAAGATAAAAATGAATGTCAAAGTGAGTATTTATATGGAAGGAAAAATGTGTTTCTTTTAATATCTTCCTTGTTTTATATCATTATTGTTATAAACTACAAGTCGTGAATCATTTTTCTTGAGAAGAAGAGTACAAAAAAAAGTTCAGTCGATTGGTTATTTCGAATTTTTCAAACACTTGAATCAAATAGTCGTAAGGAAACCTGTACCTTTATAATCCTTCTAAAAACTTACTCCCTCTCTTGTATTTAGCAAAAACTTGTGACCTGACTAATTTTGAAAAACTATATACATACTTTGAATTTACTTTTTATATGTATGTAGTACAGTATCTCCCACGATGTTCAGACGGCTACATTCATTGAAATTAATTGAATGAATACCACGCCAATGTTCTGTACACGGAAGTATATCCATATTTTTTTTAATAGATCAAAGTCTGGTTTTTTTATGTTTAATCTCTGATTCAAAAATCTATAGTAAAAATTGAACTTTTCTTTTTTATCACTGGTGCTAAATCCACCACTATTGAAAACATCACACATTTTTCTTGAATTGTGTAAAGACGTACCTACATTTTTTAAATATTCATGTACGGAGCTTACCCACGCCTATGTATTTTATCATTACAGTATTACGGATGATTATTGACTAATTTGCATTCAATCATTCAGGAGATCTTACGGCGGCCAACAAGTATCAAGACGATGTATGAATTCTATCTTGTCGAGACTTCTGCTGCAATTTGTCCAACTATGCTAATTCAATATCTGGATTTTTTTTATAAATAGTTACAAACATGCTATAAAACCAGACCGTTCTAAACAAAATAACGACACTACACGGCATTTCGTTTTTGAGCAGCTAAGAAATGTCGAATGTAAACGCAAAATGTTATGACGATATTTTATGTACCAATACAAGTGTCCTTTTCAAATGTTAATTGATCATTTGGAAAAAAAATAAAAATATCCAATCAGATTACTTTCAATATTCGTTTATTAAATAAATTTAAATTTAAAAAAAAACCGGCCAAGTGTGTGTCACTCCACGCATAAAATACGGTTTCGTAGTCACCCATAATTCGCAGCAGGTTTCGTATTTATTACCATGAATAATATTTATTTATTATTTCGTTATTATTGCACGATGTTTTCCAAGTAAACACATTTTACAAGTTAGGTTTCTATAACTCCACAACTATCAAAGTTATCAAAGCTGTTACAGTATCCCTTCAAAGTAGCGGCAAAGCAGTTGCGTAGAGATATCACCTTTATCGCGTTTATCATGGATAGTGTTCTGAAGAGCTCCTTTACCTGGTCTCCCCTTCTCCCTTCATGTACAGGACAACATGTGCCGGCCTTGAAAGTCACCGCTTCAGAGTATATCGAGAGACATGCGCTGTTGTACTCATCGCTTCGGTTCTTCCTGCCTGTGGTGAGCGGTTCAAATCTGGAACTTACTACCATCACAGTTTTTTCCGTCCCACTATGATCCCGGGTCTTGTAGGCGAGGCGTGAAAAAGCCTTTCATTAGCTCGCTATACTGCGCCGCTGCATTGTGCTGTATAGTAATTTTATAGGTCAGATAGAATAACAACTACGGTAAACACGATGAGAGTAACATTAATTATGCAGGAACTCATGCTCTTCACTACTCTATTACATATTAATGTGTGTCTGGTGATATCGACTTACAGCTGCATTATATATCTTAAAACATATCGCTACAATGCTTAAAATTACACCTTATTCCAACGAGATAAGAAGTATCCGAATACTACGTTATCGATAATAGACTTATATCTGAAATATGCTGAGATAACTGGTCAGGCTTATCTATGTATAAATTCTATCAATTACTTCAAGCAATATGCTATATATATATATAAGACGTAGGAATATGCTGCAACAAAAAAAAACATTGAAATCAGTCTAGGCATTTCATAAAAGTTGGAGCACTAACAGCATGACACGAGATATTTATGTATTATAATTTTATCATAATATCCAAAGCTGTACAATAATTTCAATATACGTGGACAAAGAAAATACCAAAAAATAATTTGTTGAATTCGAACACCGAGTGATTTCTTATATAAGTACATATATAAATACTAGCTAGCCTATGCAACTTCGTCTGCACCTCTTTTCAATCCTGCTTGGCTCTTATTGGTCTTAGCGTAAAGTTTACTATCCTATCCCAAGCACGCCAACGTGAAAATCGGTTCGGTAGTTTCGGAGTTCATCGTGAGTACCAATGTGACTAGATAATTTTATATAACTAGATACATAATTTAAAAATAATCCTGTACATTTCACACGGAAAGAAGCTATACAAAGAACCCACAGTATCTCGTAGACTAATAACCTCGGTAATGCAGTAACACCCTCGTAGCCTAATACACTCACCCGACAGTTCAAGACATTAATTTTGGAACAAATTGCCAATAAAAATCTCCCTTTTCTTTATTATAACGAATTACAGGTGTCCATTTTGGCTTATTTACTGCCTCATTTTGCTCCCTCAGAACTGTAGATATACCTATTACAGCACAGGTTACCCTCATCTTTAGTAAAAATCGTTTGTACGCCTTGGTTTGTCAAGAACCGTAAAGCATTTAATCCTATATTATGTTATACATTTTTTAAGTAATTTTGATTCAACTGAGTTCAAATTCTGATTTCTAAAAAGACATTAAAAGCAGTAATTTTATTGCTGTAAGGTTGCGTTGAGTTATTCGCTCATTGTTTAATGAATGACTCAGAAGACTTGAGCAATATTATCTTTGAATCTACGCTAACACGCAATGGGCCTTCAAAATGCATTTCTAATCCCACTCTATATTAGTAATCTTCGAAATGAGTACAGTGGGTTAGTAGAGTTTATTGACAGAACACTATCTAATTCTACTAAATGACGTCATAGTTGCCCGAGAAATTAGGAAGTATAATTTTGATACTTGAATTATGATTAAGATGCATCCTGGGAAATATGGGTAGATTTTTCAAATGTAACAACAACCCATAATGTCCCACTGCTGGGCTCGGGTATCCTCTCAGGAGAGGGTTAAGGCCATACGTCCCCACGCTGGCCAAGTGCGGGTTGGGGACTGGCAAGAATACGTTGTGGCTACGTAAATCTTGCCGTTGGATGTTTTTAGGCCGCCCGCAGGCCTCCAACTAAGCTTCACGACTGTTATCGTATGATAACAACCGGGACCGACTGCTTAACGTGACCTCCGAATCACGGAGACGCTCATGGTAACATGCCACCAGCGGTCACCCATCCAGGTACTGACCGCGCCATCGTTGCTTGCCCTCGATGATTGTTTCTAATCACCGAGTGCTACTGGGCTATGAGCGCCTTCAAATGTGTATTGAGATAAATAAAAAAATAATATTATTATTATTAAAAATAATATTGAATAAAACCTTTTTTTCTTTTTTTAAATATTTAACAAAAAGCGTCAAATATTTAATGTATCACCGAAATATGACAGCATTCGTGCTGTCGTGTTTCGATGTTGAGTGCGAGACCGGAGGCACGATGATGGCGAAGCATCACTAGGCCGCCATGGTGTGGGTCAGCATGCTGCATTGTTGCTTTGTCTGCATTCGCAATGAGTATGGTGACCACCACTCTTGGATTCTGGTTATGCTTTCAATCAGGCAGAGTAGAGTCATTTTAGGAGGGCCATACTTAATATTATTAATATATGAGTTGTTGACTTCTAATTCAATCATCATTATATAATGCTCCCTATTGAACTTAGCCTATTCACTAGTCTCACGTATATTATACAGCTATTATCACACGATTGTTAACATGTCGTTTGTACCATTGTGTGAACTAACTGCGATTAGCCTTATTAATACCAAACCTACGATTATCAATTGTGTTTTAATGACACTGAGGTTTAATTTTGAATGAGTCGTAATTTTCAGTTGGTATTTATCGAATTTTATGATTGCATGGTTTACAGATTTACATTGACGAATTACGCAAAAAAAATGCTAGGTACCGTCTTATTACAAAAATATATTTCCATTAAATTTGATTTAAGGGAAGTAGAATGGTTTTCAATGTAACAAAGAAAAAATATGTAATGCTATTCTTATTTGGTTAACTTCACTAAACAGATTTTTATTTAACTTTTTTAAACCCTTTCGAACATTTATTCAAGCCAACTAAGATTTTACCACGATGCTAACCAATACAAGTTCTTTATACACAAAACCCTTTTCAAGTTTTTGAGCGTAACAAAACAATACCTCGTGAATGACTTTGCATTCTCGCCGCGGGGTCAAAATTAAGTATGCAACTATTGATTTAACAGCTGTGCGTAGTGTATACCTGTATAGTACTTCCCAGGCGAACTCCAAATATACAGAACACCTACCTGGGTGTGTTTGCACACTCCACTATACTCTACTTAAACACTCACGCTTGAAGCGAGTCTTAAACATATCGTTTAAGCATAACTTTTGTACCTGTTAAACTTAACAGGTACAAAAGTTCCTATATATATATATAGTAACTACCATAAACGAAATATTTACTTTGTTTAGTTACGGGAATTGTGTTTCACCACTAATGATGCGCCATTTATTTGAATACCAATATCTTTTAACCGTGTACGAAATGCTTTTTATTTCTCGCAAAAATTTTTAAAGCTAATGAAACTCGTTTCTAATGAAGTCTAGACAAGATAATGGGCCACTAAACTCTGTTATTATATCTCAATAACTATCCATGTACAACATTAAAAATGTATTTTATTAACTACGTCAGTCACTAAGCTTATATTTTTTGTAGTAAATAATGTTCATGACTTGCTCCTTAGAGCGCAAAACGAAAAATAGGGTTTACTTTTCGTCATTAAAAGTAAATTAAACATGCTGTTTTAAAAAGAATAATTAACATACACATTGATGATTTATTAGATAGTAGCTATGCATTACGACATGACAATATTGATATAGTGTTTTTAAAAGCACTCTTAAGCTAACTTATAAATGTTAATTAACCTTGACTTACGTTACCTTTACCTTATCCTATCAAATTACTAATTGTTCAGAAATTTCATTTTAACATCTACATCAAACAGTCGTTATTCATGATGGTGATCACAGTAACGTAGATATTTAGAAAATTTATTAGAGTCATACACATAAGTCCAAACTAACTATCGTAATTGCTAAACATAATATGAATTCGTTATTTAAAAATAAAAATACAAACATATTGTCAGTTTTGTTTTGTTAAACAATACTCATCTTATTTTTATACGCCAGTGATTCGGTCAAGTTTATTGGCGTTTAAACAGGTCATAGACACGAGGTTACCAGACTGTCGCACCCTACTGATTAAACTCCCCGTTTTTCGTTCGAATGTTCTGTAAAAATAAGGCTGGCCTATTCATTTCTTATTTATAGCGTTTCACTTATACTGTTTGCCCCTTGGTAATACATTAAGGACCGTTTATAGGGAATTTAACTACAACCTACATATGTGACGTTACATAATGAATAATTGCAAAACAAAACTTAAAATCATAAAAAAACTACCTTACAGAATAGTCTAGATTGTACCTTCCTTACAGTAATACGCTTTATAAGAATTCTGAATTCAAAAATATCAAGTTTGTAAATCAATTTAGGGATCTCAAAGAAACCCTCTCTATTTCTAAATTCGTCTATGAAGTTTCATAATGATCACTTGAGTATTTAAGGCCTTATTCATGAAAGTTATTTAACTTTAAGTAGCGGTTTTGTGTCATTTTTAACTTTAAGGCTGTAAATTTATAGTTAAAAATTAAAAAAACTGGCCAAATGTGAGTCTGACTTGCGCATCGAGAGTTCCGTGCAAACCTGTAGGTATATTATATGAAGTAACTAAAAAGTTTTCAGTTTTNTGACGACTCTTAGTTCACGGAAAGTACCCATGTTTTGATTCCCTTGCGTGTGTCCAAAATTTACAGCATAAACGGCTGTATCTTTTGATTACGTTGAGTTAGAAAATTGATATTTCCTCCACGCATTCCTGAGAAAAAGAGTCTTGACAGACAGACTATTCGAGGTATGAAACCTTAAAAATGTATTCCAGTACGCTACCGCTTAACTACTGCATGATAATAAAAAAAGGTAAATTAGGAACCAATTGAAAGTATCTTCTTTAAAGAATTTCTTCTGTGATAGACTAAATTCAGTTATAATAAAAAGAAAAATGTTTAGTAAAGTATCACTTATTTTTTTTTAATCTACGCGTCTCTACAGAAATTTCAACCCCTTCTGTATAATATACATTACAAAAGAATATATATTTTAAACAATTTCTTTTTCCTAAACTTTATTATTCCCAAGAATAATTGGTGCGGCTACTAGTTCAACCGGTTTAACCTATACATCGGTTTATAGCGGCTGGAATCGGACCTCCGATACTCCGAGGATGAACTGAATTCGAAGGTTGAACTAGATTTCAGTATATTTGAGAGCACTGGCTTCCCGAAAACGATTGACATAGGTAATCATGGCAAACGGGACCGACGGCTTAACGTGCTCTCCGAGGCACGGGCTTAAGAGAATTGCAGACTGTTATTAAAAATCTCTTGTAATAAAAACCCAACAACAGTCCGATTGTGATATTATAAACAATTAAATAATCAGTTTGAAAAGATAGGTAAAAAATATGTAATCTTTACAAATAAATAAAATTGGAGACTGTTTGTAATATTAAAATAACCGGTGTTTACTAAACGCATATGTATGTATACACGGTACATATACCAAGATATGTTTCTTTTACAATTATTGTCTTGTAACATTAAATTGATCTAGTTCTTTAGATTGCCATAGATACCTGTTTAAATAATATAAAAAAATCGTCAGTTGGTAATAGAGATACAAACAGGGACTTTTCTTAACTAATGTCTTAATAATATTTCCATAATTTATTTTAAAAAAAACATAACTATTTAAAAAACTACTTCAGTTGCCCTAAGTAATGCCTAGTTACAGAATTCTTAAGTCACATTATACGCAGCAAGAGCACCCCTGCCAGGCGTACTTTTATCGGCTATTTTAGCAGGCTAATCTTTGAAACGGCTGGACTTATTTTGACGGAATTTTCAAAGGCAGATAGCTAATGGTATAAGGAATACAACCTACGATTGATGTTAAACCGCGGCTAACAACGCGGAGCTCAGCTAGTGTTCTGTAAAAAGTCATCTTTCTATAATGTTGCTGTGCCCGACAGGGTTCACAATTTAATCGTTACTATATATTTTATAACACCTATACAGATTGTGAAACGTAATAAAGAATTGAGAATATAATTTTACTACATTCATCTAATGATATGAATATAAGTGTAAATTTTTAAAGATATTTCAATGCAGTGTTAGTGTCAATTCAGATTTTAGTAATGACATTTACGTTTCCAAAGAAGTGCTTACAAAATGCTTACCTATTGAGAAATATGAAATGTTTGAAATACGATAGCAATAAGTTTGATCGTATGTTACAAATGCTAAGTTGCCAATTAAGCATTTATACGCTAATGTTGCATCAAGTATGTGTAACAATCTCTTATTCACGACTGATGATAAACACTTGGGGCGAATTTTAGTCGCATCTGCTATTAAATACATTTTATATTATTTGATTTTGTTATTGGTACTTTGATCATTCGCTTCAATATTATGTCCCTGACATATATGATGTTTATGTGATATAACGTCTTAACTACTTTTTCAATATTTCTTAGGAGTATTTAAACAATAAAATACTATTTTTAGAATATATACTAGCTAATAATAACTGGCGTGAAGTTTTTATCATAAAAAAAACATATTAACACCGGTTTCGTGTAAAGATGTGAAATAACTTTAAATAAGGAATTTTCTACCATGAGAGAGCCACGCTTCGGCATGCCTGGGCCGGCTCGACCGGAGTGATACCACGGCCTCACATAAAACCGGTGTGAAATAGCGCCTGCGCTGTGTTTCACTGAGTGAGTGAGGATACCGGAGGCTCATAATCCAACCCTTCCCATCCCCCAGGGGCGGCAAAGCACTTGTGACGCCCCTGGTATTGCGTTGTGTCCATGGGCGGCGGTAATCGTTTACCATCAGGCGATTCGTATTCTCGCTTACCACCAATTCCATAAAAAAATATATAACAATACTAAATAGCATCGCACATTTCAAACACAGCTTTGTACTAGTACTGAGCCATGGGTCGGCCATGTTTCAAGTTATATATCACTTTCAATTCTTTAACAATAAACTGATTCATCGTTACTGTGTTAGTCTAGGCTTTCTTCTCTCT
The DNA here is from genome assembly GCA_003709505.1 of Hyphantria cunea. Classification (NCBI taxonomy): domain Eukaryota; kingdom Metazoa; phylum Arthropoda; class Insecta; order Lepidoptera; family Erebidae; genus Hyphantria; species Hyphantria cunea. Next base: position 429,278 of record PKRV01000461.1, read on the forward strand.
GTCTTTATTCGAACGGTATCAATTTAATCGTACCCTATCTTATACAAGAATTTACTTTTTTATTTAAAACTTATTGCATATGTTGTTCAAAGGCGGACTTAATGTCGTGAAGGATTCTCTCCCAGTCAACTTTCAGGTGAAGCAGAAATATGATGCGTTCGTATTCACCTTTGAAAAAACGATTTCGTCTTTCAGGGGTCTTTAACTAGACTACGGTACCCTAAATATAACATCAATGGATCATGACGTAACAGAAAGCTTACATTACACAGTGTTGTAAATGTCAGTGGGACTGTCTTCTGAAGAAATCCTCGATGAAATGATATGTACGAGTACGTTCCGCGTTCACGTTCTAAATAGCGAAGGTGTTGCACGAAAGTGAAGAAACAATGGTGCATACATTATTAACATTTTATCGGAAAACAATTGAACCGACACCTTGCACTTTCGGTACGTTTGAACTTTAAGTATAACGCGTTATATCGAGTGTGTTCCTGGAACTACATTAACAATAGTAGTGAAATATCGAAGTGATCAAAAAACTACCTATTTTTATTTATTATTTAGGTGTAAAGCTGGAACTCACTACCAGTGCACGTGTTTCCTTCCCACTATGATCCCGGGTCCATAAAGCGGGGCATGAAAAACCGCCAGTGTGGGGTCACCATGCTGCATTGTCCTTATTCGCATTGAGGTTGGTGACCACCACTCTTGGATTCTGCTTATGATTTCCATCAGGCAGAGCAGAGTCATTTTGGCAGCTAATACATAAAAAAAACTTTTGACATACCCTATAAATAAAATAAATATTTTGGACATCCGAACCCCGACGGCGTCTACCTTCCAACGAAGCAGAGCTTGTACTATGTAACCTATAGTGACTGATAGAATTCTTATGTACACTTAAATAATAGTTCATTTATATTTGTCATCATTAACAGCCTATAATAGTCTTGGACGTAGATTTATCTTTATAAAGGAGGTCTTGGGCTACCTATATCACTCTTGTCAGACATGTTAGTATAGGGTTTGTATCTAGTTTTCCTTCTTTTACATACTGTAACGGGCGTAATCAAAATGGCGGCACAGCAACACATTATATTAGCACAAACTTATAATATTCTCCAATGCTCATCAACTAGAACGGCCAGAATATGAACGTCCCCGCATTACACCCACACATAGTGTATAATTAGTACCATTCTCATTTTTGAATGAAAGGAATAGATAGATAAATATATGCCTATAGGTTTAGTATTCGTAGGAAACGATCCATGTCTTGTGCATATGTATACGTGATTTTTTTTTCAAATTTACTTTTATTTCATTAACGAAAACATACTACTAATAGATTTGAACTAAATATTCCTGTTATACAAAAATGACGTTAAAAGCAAATTTATATTTTTAGTTTCCAAAAATGCACTAGAAATCAAAAGTATTTTAGGTATATTAACTTATAAGAGAAGAATACAGTTGAGAAGTTTATACAGTTGCTATGCAAAATATCAAAAGTTTCTAGTCTTACAACCGCAACTTTAACAAACACGTTGACAGTCGTTATTTGAAGCCTGCAAAGGTTCGGCAAAATGTCACGTGACAACGATCGTGGCCTACAAAGTCGGTGGCAGGCACCTTAGTCCCTTTTGTAAAAGTCATGCTATTAATAACGTCTTTTGTAGACTTGGACTTGAAACGTTTTTACATTAACCGCAAGTAATCGATTTATATTGTGTACGAGTTTTTAGCCACCGAGACAGCGCCTAACAAACGGGAATCTTAACGAGTTGATTAATTTCTCTAAAGCTTGTGAAGACAAACTAGGACAGTATGTATGTGACTATCTATTTTAAAAATAATTAAGTCACTAACATAAATGCGCCAGACGAAAAATATGCTCCTTTCCAAAGGATCGATTAATGTTAAATTGATCTAGTTGTTTAGATTATCGAAGAAGCATGTTTAAATTATATAAAAAAAATTTAACTTAGCAATAGAGATACAAATCAATAATGTAGTCGTAAGGGACTTATTTTTACTGTTTTGATAACAGTTCCTTAGTTTATTTTTTTTAATAAAACGAATATTAAAAATAAAACTACTTCAGTTGCCCTAAATAATGCCTAGTTACATAATTCATGTCACATAATATGCACCTAGAGCAACTTTAGATCGAGACCATTTTTAAACTGCTTGCGATTTGAACGAAAAAGTTTTTATCAACCTTTTTATCTGTGGCAATACGTCTATATCTAACCAAGGCGTACGTCACCGTAAGCCTTGGTTAGATATAGAAAGAGACGGCAATATAATCTTCTTCTTCTTTTGATGATATGGCAATCAGCCGGATCAGCTATTTCTGCCAATGTCAAGTATTTCAAGTCCTTAATTCAAAGTCTTCGAGTCTTCAAGTCTTCGTCGTGATGGAATTTATGATAAAAAATGTGGATGACATGAAATGGGGACCGTCTTTCATGGCAATATAATAATCGTCATATAAAGCAAGGAAAACATAGATCGAATAAAAGGGTTCCATATGTTAAAAAAAAGGTCTAAAATAAAATCGTGACTACCTCCATCTCTCTCTCCGTCTTTTACACAAAATGGCAATTGAGGTAGTAGTGTCAATAACGACCTGTAGCAGGACCTGCAGGGCCGAGCAGAGGCATGAATGTGATCAGTCACGCAACGCTTGAAGCAAATCCAACTTATTAATTAAATATAATTACTTTGCGTCTATTCCCTACTTCGTTTCGCTGTATAACCTCATAATATTTGCACACTTTTTGTTAAAACAGTACAAAGACTTGTTTCTATTATAACCTGTCATTATTTCTCGAACTATATCATTATTTACGTTTGTATAATAATTAATAAGTGTTTAAAGTCAGTAAAAAAACTTAGACAATTTACGAGTTGCTTTCTAGATTTTTTCAAGTACGCCTTTAACTTGTTTTTCCTATATATGGTAAGAACGCTGTTTCATTTGTATAGATAATTATGTTTAGAAATAAATAAAATTTAAGTGTCTGTTTGTAATTTCAAATTAACGACTTTTCACTAAATGCGTATAAAATTATACAGTACCTACATGAAGTTTGTCTATCTGTCAGTCTTTCTATCTGTCTGTTTGTTCTGTATTATATCTGAAACAGTAGCACCAATTTTAATGCGACTTTTACTGGCACATAGAGTAACTCAGGCGTACTTTTATTTGACAAACAAATAGGGTTACGCGAAAGAAAATAAAAACCAAAAAATTATGTCATCATCATCAGCTTATTGCAGTGTACTGTGGGGCATAGGCCTTCCCAATTACTCACAAATAATAGATAATGAGCAAATCGAATTCAAAAGCAACGAAAACCACGGTTAATACCGCGGGGCGCGACTCGTCTATGATAATATCATTAAGCTGTAAACTTTATTTGGTTGAACGCGTTAAACATAAAAGCTACAAGTTATAATTAATACATTCTTTTGCTGTCATATATTCTACATATCGAGGAAGGCTTTGATAAAATCAAACTACGATGGGCATCAATGAAATATGTCGCAAATGAAGTGATTTTTTTTTATCCTCGATTATCAGCACTTGATGGAACTTGTGATATAAATTACAATTGGAATAAGTGCAAGTGAGTTTAATTCATTCCTTTCGCAAATATGTAGACTACACGTATATTGTTTTGCAAATATGTATATTGAAAATTCATTTCTTTTGCAAATATGTAGACTAAGTTGCGTGGGTTACCTAGTATTTTGTATAAGGCCACACGTTTTCCATATTTACCATACAAGCCCAAGATAATTATAATTAGATGTTTTGTATTATAATAGTGATGATTTTATATCATCGATATTAAATGGCATCAATAAAAAGAGTTATAGGGAAGTTTGGTATACAATAGACAGGAAAACACAATTTGAATTTGTACTCATGGATGGATGTTTTGTATTTATCATTACTTACCTAATGGTTTAAGAAAAAAAATGTATGTTTTTTTTTTATTCAGTAACCGTCTCATTTTGAAATTTAAAATGGAAACATCTTTCCAAAAAAAATCATTATTATGATATTACAATAAATCTTTATAAGAAAATTGTTGAAGGTTAACTGTTTATTAATTATGTACCATTTCCTTGTCCACAGATGGATGGCACCAGTAAGTCTGGCCATTCACGCGCCGGGTTCGGATATGGCTCCGACGGTAAACAGCATCAGGTACCTCCGTGACTGCCTTGGCAATGACCTCGTTCGGCAATACGTGTCCTTTCACGTATTTTTCGGCAATAAACATATACCTACTAACGTAAGTTTACACTTTATGTTAATATATTGTATTTATTGAGAAGGGAAACTAGACACAGACCTTATACTAATCAGTAATAGCCTGTGTGATACATAGGCCGAATTCTCCTTTCTCCTTAGAGACCTACGTATAGCAGTGGATTGTTGCTTTTGACAATGATCATAGTATGTAATTTTCTTTAAAGGTCTAAATTTATAGTTACAACTAAAATGGCAAATTCATACGCCATGTGTACAAACATAAAATTAAAAAAAAATATGCTTTTATAAATAAACCAAACAAAAAAGTAGATTTTTTTTAATATTTCAAAATGTGAATATAGTGATAAATAAAAGAAATTATTTTAATGTCAAAAAGCGTGGGCTGCTTTCTGAAAAAAAATCGATAATTCTTTTGTTTTGATTTGATTTGTACTGAAGATAATTTTTATAACTTTCTTTGCTATACGATTGATTCTATACCTTCTGTAGGATTTCTTTTTTTTAAAGTTCAGTTGTCAACTAAAGTACAAATAATCTTTTTAAGGTAAATTCAGATCATTTTCAATAATCTAGTCCAATCTAGTATTTCTCTGTAAAGATTACATCTCCGTAAAGTTAACAATGTAAAGTGAACGAAATTATGAAACAAACCCTTTAATCAAAAACTTCAACTAACTTAGAACACTTTGCTTAATCTATTAAACTGCTCGTAAACCAATAAATTATGGCTTATAGTCAGTCTCTTGCCTGCAAGGGATATTATCAAGAGATTTCCATAGACTTCCTAAGCGATTTACACTGATCGCTTTATAAACGTATGATAAATAATATAGAAGTATAAAATTTTAGATTTTGAATGCGTCTTTTTACTACCAAATACTTTATTTAGCTTTAGTTTTAAATGCATGTTAGATTCATATCTAGTAGATGTAAATTGGAAGCAATAATGTGATGTATATCACTGTATATGTAAGTGAGAATTTACATCAGTTTTGTGAATTATAATTTAAAAAAAAATAGATTTTTATAACAAGCAAATACCACGATGATGTAGGCTACTATAATTCAATTATGTTCAATTGCCATAAGTTTTCATAACAATCATTACTTTCAAACCGGTACTCAAATGCGTTTAATTACAACTTATTGATTGATTTATGACTGAGTATTCATAAATCGTACTGACCCGATTGATCTACTTATCCAAGATACCGTTAATATTTGGTTCGTTTGCGTATCACTAATATATTTATAATCAATTTCGTGTCAAAATACATAGCGGACACACACCGTTAATGTTAATGTAATGCGTTATTCGATCATATTTATATTATGTATTATAAGGTTCGACTGGTCCATAAGTTCAAAGTAGCTCAGCGTGCAATGGAGAGGTATATGCTCGGCGTTTCTCTAAGGGATCGCATTAGAAACGAGGTGATCCGACAAAGAACCAGGGTCATCGACGTAGCCCACAGGATTAGCAAGCTGAAGTGGCAGTGGGCTGGCCACATTTGCCGAAGAACCGATAACCGTTGGGGTAAACGAGTTCTTGGGTGGAGACCGCGTCTCGGCAAACGTAGTGTAGGACGCCCACAAGCCAGGTGGAGCGATGATTTGCGCAAGACGGCTGGCAGGAGCTGGATGCGAGAAGCCATAGATCGAACTAAGTGGCGTGAAATTGGAGAGGCCTATGTCCAGCAGTGGACTGCGATAGGCTGATGATGATGATGATGATAAGGTTACTTTTAGACAACCCTTTAATAAAAAACCCTTTAATTCAGTTTATTTTTAATGAATGCCGGGGTTTTCGTCTAAAATTATTACAACATGCTCAATATTCATCTTACCAGGAGATGCAAAAGGATGTTACCTGTATCCTTTTCTTGAAGCCATGCCGGGGACTTCACTGAGACTCGAGACTAGGGGACATCTGTGACTAGCTTTAATCTCAATCCACACACTCTAGACTAAAGAAACCGGATCCATAATATAATAAAGATAACATAATAGAATAAAGCAAAAATTGAATAACCCTTAAATAAAAATAGTTATTTGTATGACACTCATGATACACACTCAAAAGTATGTTCAACATATCACAATAGATAGATCCTCGTGATTACATTCCGTACAGTTAATTTTAAAATTAATCTTACATTCTTCGCAGATATTGAACTAGATTAGAAACAAGCTGGAGCTCTTAAAGTCTAATTGCGTAATAAACATTATCATAATGCGAATTACCGTACGCTTAAATGTTTGATCACGACTAAATGCCAGCACTGCCCTCAATATGATCCCTAACTATGCTCGCAAATGAGTGTGTCCATTTCACCTTAACGGCTTTTGATAATCGTCATATACGGTCATGCCAGATAATGTCCTAGCTAGAAAGCTGTAACTTACAATATCAACACTGTAGTCTAGACACGTGTGATTTTCTGTAGATTTACATAAGTATGAGGCTTCCAAAGTCATTGACCGAAGCACTCCTGGCACAATTCTGAAACATATTGTTACTATTTGGCAAATTTCCAAGAAGGGAAGTTCAATTACGTTCCTTGTTTATTGTTTACAATAGAAGTCAACACTAAACATTTAAGCATCAAAGTTAAAATATTTTCTTACTTTCTGGTCTTTTCAGATTCCGAACCCCGAAACTTTCTTAGCTACGCCTTATAACTGCACTGAGAAGCCACCATACATTGTGAATGCCTCTACAACGTACATGAAGCAGAAAGATCTCTTGTATCCAGTAAACGTCGCCAGAAACATCGCCAGAGATGCTGCTCTAACACATTTTATACTGCCATCAGATATAGAATTGTATCCAAGTCCCAATCTGATACCTAGATTTCTTAACATGATCGCAAGACACGCACCACCCTTGAATTCTACAAAACCGAGAGTCTTCCCAATAAGCATTTTTGAAGTTGACGCCAAAGTAAAGGTAACCGAATTCTTTGTAACTATAAAACATTTATATTTTGGATTATATGCATTAATGTTTTGTTCTTATTTCTCCAGGTGCCATTAAATAAGACAGTCCTTCAACAGATGTTGAAGAAGAAAACGGCCATACCTTTCCATAAATTTGTGTGTCCTAATTGTCACAATATCCCACAAGGCCAACAATGGATGGCTGCGCAAGAAACAAATCGTAAGTATCTCTCCGATTGTATTAGAGCTAGAATTGAGTGTGGTCGCTGATATTGCCATTTTTGCCATCAATGGCATGCTAAAATATAATATTGATTTGACCTATGATGAGTACTTAAATGACAGTATCTAATGAAAGTTCAAAAGCCACAAGGAAGGAGTAGTAAGTTATGGAATCCACTTACAACTCGCGTGGGTAAAATAGTAAGATCCTAGTCTTTTTATTGCCAAATGGTATAGGTTTCGTGGGACAACCGTGATGTAGTAGCAATTAATCTCAGTGCTGTTAGTGTCGTGAGCTATTTATGCCGTCTGTAGCATGGCGTGGCCGTCGTATGGGGCATTCTAATTGTGTATTATGGTTCAATGACCGCGCCTTACCCGCTGTTCCCAGACAACCGACTTCAATTTCTTACACCAATTTGTAAATTACCTAACTTTTTGATTCAGCATTGTATTTGCTACAAACTTACGCAAATTAATTGTACTACTGAAACTATCGCTTCCATTGACCTAATTTATTTAATACCTAGCAATTTCCTCTTCTGATAATACTCAACAATTCGTTACAATTGATGTTACAGAAATGGATGTATTTCACGTTGGCAAACGGCACGGCAAATTCGTGCACTGGGAGCCAATTTTCATCGGCACGCACCAAGATCCGTATTACGACGAACGGCTCAGCTGGGAAGGAAAGAAAGACAAAATGACTCAGGTATATAATTTTCCACAAGAACGGATTTAAATACATATTAAGTCTTTATAGACCAGTGCATAGAATATTGTAACTTCGAGATCAAACACAAACGGTTTTTTATTAAAAAGAGTTCTTTTTAGTCTTGTGTCCTACATTTACATTTAAATACTTTGAAATCATTTTTAAGAAAAAGAACTATTCAAACAAAGATCAGTATTTTTAAGTATCTTATAAACAAAAAATTATCTTTGAATGTCTCTATCATTTTCAGGGATATATCCTGTGCGTCAAAGACTACGATTTTATGATTCTGAACAATGCCTTCCTTACCCACAAGCCGGGGATCAAACGTTACGTGAGGAATGCTAAAAGAGACGCAATCGCGGGTCGACAGACTACCTATGTTAAAAATGTCATCATGCCCGAACTCAAAAAACTCTACGGAACCCGAAACGGATGTGCACTGTGACGAGCATATAGTATAAAGATCTTAAAAGCGATCTAGTACATTATAGCGGTACAAAATAAATTTGTCAGGCTGTTCTAAATAATGAAGATATTTAACAAAACTGAACTAACAGGGTTAAATTTTCCGCCTGAATTTTGGAAAATCTTAGATGGAATTGTCTCCTAATGAAACATATCACTATGATTAAACTAGGGATGTCAGTCAAGTTGCATAGTATAGGCTATATACGCACACTATATAAGAATGAAAGAGAAACTGATTTAACTATAACTGTTATATCTCTTTGTGAATCACGGATAGAGGGTGTTTTAGTAACTACTTAGCGGCATCCACCCAGAAAAAAGGTTTAGAAAATTTTAAATCTTTTCCTAATTTTTGAATCTTTTCGTAACCAATGACAATCTTTAACTCGAAGGCTGCCTCTGCAACTGGTGTGAATGCATCGAATGCATTATACAATCACCCTTCAGAGCCCTTAACTGATTTACAATAGGGATATGAGATAACCCTTATATTAGAACCACGTACACGTCCGTAATGTCTAAATCAAAAATGGTATATGTAATGTATATTTGAATGTTCCTCAGGTTTAGGATATAATGAACAACACTCAGTAAATGAAATACCAAATATTGTATTGTGACTAACATACGAAATACTGTATTAAATAGGAACAGTCGCTGAATGTCATTCTTGCATAATGATGACACGACAGAAATGGCTACTGCCTATGACTACTTGGATGGCGTCAAATTCTCAAAATAGCAACTTCGAATAACAACAATTTCTTATGACGACTTCGGCTAATTTCCTAAGCTTACTGCTGCGATTAATATCTACTGCTCAATATAACCAGTTCTGAAAATGTCTACCTTTTATGATGACCAATCTAGATAGTTTGAACCAATATAAATTTAGTGTTGTTTTTCTCTTATGCAACAATGTCATTCTGCTTATCTATTATTACTAATTTCATGAAAGAAACGAAATAGATTAAAACATATTAGTTATTAATTTAAAAATGTAAATATTGTAATTTTCTGTTAGCTAGATTTGGGATTATTTACGTCCTCGTATTAAATGTAAGAGAGTACTTGACTTGTGAAATTTAAGTGCTCTTTTACAAAGCGCAAATTTTGATATTTTAATGTGCTTATTAGTTTAAAATTCAATTAGACATTAGCCATAATTATTATTTACATATTACATTTTTCATGTCTTGCCTGCTTGAGTCAATCCTTAATTATAAATAAGTAGTTGCAAACTATTCTGGTATACCCAATTTTATTAAAAAGTCAAAAATAATCATAATTAAAAATTATAAATCTCTCAAAAATATGAGGTTATAAATCTTTTGAAACACAAGATCTAACATTAGAATGCAACCGGTCGGTGTTGCAATTTGATAAATATTATTTTATTGGGTAGTTTTCTTTACGTACTTGGGAGAAGCGAAAACTCATTTAAACCTTATATTTCTTCACTATTTTTAAAATGATGCATATACATATAATGTTTATGAATGACTGCATACATTTATATATTCAATATAATACTGAAATGCATTTTTATTCCGTAGGCTACTAGAATGTATTAAGGTAGATGATTGTATTCGATAGGTGTACTTTGTTTTAAAGTTTATTTGTTCTTCAAAGTATGTACATAACAGTGTATTAGGTGCTAAAAAGCTTGCAGGAACTAAAAACTTGACTCTAAAGTTGTTTGTATATTTTTAAATGTAATGTCTGTATGTAATATTTTGATCCTGATATAAAATCAATGCATAAACATAATTCATGGCTAGGTTATATTCCACTTTGGTTACACGCCATAATTATTAGATTTTAAGTGTAAAAGTATATTAATTTTTAGGCAAATAATATATAATTTTAGTTTATATCTGAGTACGTACTTAGGGTATTTAAGAATTTAATTACTGAAATAGAATGGAAACAGTATTTTTTTAAAATCATGATGACTACACCAATAGACATGCTGATTTGATAATTAAAACTTAAAAAAATATTTTTATGTACCTTTGATTATGTAATGACCTAAGTATTGTTTGATAACATCCATATTATTCATGCCTTCCATCAGGCAGAGTAGTCATTTTAACTAGCCCATTCATATAAAAATTCTATATAATTATAGATTGCTATCAAAATCTTTGAAACGCACTACATTCGCCTCGAGAGAATCATACAATTTACAAATAGTACGTGAGATAACTGCTTCAAACATAAAAATGATTGTGTTTCAATATGAGTTTAACTATTTTAGGAATGTAACATTAATGTAAAATATATCGAATCATAGAGACATAAATATTATTCGTCTAAAAACGCATTTTATACGTCGGAGCCGCAGGGATTAATAAAAAAAAGAAATCTGAATTTAGTGATTAACTAATTAAATTTAGTGATTAAAGGGTCACTAAATTATGACGTAACCAATGGTAATTTCTTTCACTCGCAAAGACTAAAGAATCTGTTACATTTTATACTTTCAAATATGTACCCAATCAAACGATACTTTTTGTTTGTCTTTAACCGATTCAAAAAAGGAGGAGGTTATCAATTCAATTGTTTATATATGTATATATTTGTTACCTCTTAACTTTAGACTGGGTGAAAAGATTTGACGATTCTTTTTTTATTTGTAAGCTAGTACTTTCCGTGTGGTCTCATTTCAATTGGGCCCAGTTCTAGTAATGTCTGTTATTTCTTTGTTAAAATTTGTAATTATTGTTACACTTGTTTGAAGTTCGAGTAAATACTCATTAAAAAGTATGTAGCAAGATTTAATACAGCTTGTAAGTAATATTTTGATTACAATATTACTCTAAATACATGAAAATGATATCAAACATATATAGGGACAGATTATTTTCCCATATATAACACATTCATATACATACCGTATAAAAGGGCATAGTTATCAGTATAAATTTATACTATTTTCTATTAGTGTGTTCAACCAATTCAACTGATCAAACAACTTTATATTATTCTTTTAACATAGGCTACTCAACTGTTACTTTATATTTTCAACGAATAATATAAAAACAAAATAATTTCTGTCACTACCAATCGCTATTGCCATCATCAATTGCTTGGCTCAAGGTCAAATAATGTAAGTTCAATCAAGTCAATAAATCAGCCTATAACATAACACTATGTATAACAGTGTTTGCCTTATTGTGGTATCTAGTATTAGTCATTATAATTATTCCAATATAGTGCTAAACTCACCACGTCCGAAATATCTTTAAGATATATGATAAGTAGTTTAATTAAATAAAATTTAATTTTCTTATTGCAATGTAAACTTTAACTGTTACTATTAGTTTAAGAGAGAGGCTCGATACATGTCGAAAGACAGTATCTTTGAAACTTTTTAATGTAATCACGTCTAACTAAAACTATTTCGAAAAAACAGATAGTATTTGTCATTTCTTTCCGTTTTATTTGAAATCGCTAAATTATGTCCTCAAGTCTACTCTTATAACAATTCTCAAAATTTTTGGTTGAGCAATGAAATTATCCTAAAACAGCTATTAAGGGAATATAACTATCGTCTTTGACTACCATCTTTGAGAATTTAGTTATTCTACTGCAATCAGTGCATACCTTTATCTATTTTTAAAGCTAGTAATAAATTCTAAAAGAATTAACTTATTAAAGTTGGTGTTTTTTTTTAAGAAATATCTTTTGATGATGACGGGCTTCTTACTCACTTTACGTAAACTCTTTTACACATATCCCTTGTACAGTGTGTGTTACTTAGTAATAATTTGTAGTTTTATCAATGGTTTTGGGTTATGGTAAACGCATGTGGTGGGTTTGCACTCCAAGGCCTTAAAAATGCCTCCTAGTTGTAAGTGCAATATATAGTCTTTTAAATGTGATCATTTATAAAATATTTATCGATATATATGTATTAACTAAGTATACCTTTTGTAAAATTTTCGTAAGAATCTACAAATATGTAATCGGCCTGAAAATTGAAGTAAAAAAAACTTACATGTACACCTTCTTTTATTTTCATTCCTCAATAAAAAGCGGTACATCTAAGAGAAACATAAAATGGCGGATGCGTGGAGAAACATAAGATGGAGGATTTATTGAGTACACTCTTATAAAATTTATAATTATTTATTTATTAACACTTGTAATGTTGATTTAGGTATGACACCTGAGACATGTCTATAATAACGTGGAGCGATACATCTATTATTAAATTGGTGTGAAGGTGGACATTTAATATAAAAATACTCTTGAAAGACCCATTCTCATTTTTTCACCACTGTACTAAATACTTGGATAAACTGGAATTATCAGGTTCCCTTAACTTTGAGGTGGTAAACGACTTTATCTACTTTGGCTTCAACGGGACTAATATCGGATCATAAATGTAATAAAAAAAAAATTTGCACCGCTTGATCAATAAAAATAAATACTAAAATTACAAGTAACTATATGTCTAAATTATTATTTTACTTAGATATTATATTATATTCCGATAACATTGTATGTGAAACACTTTGACAAAATTGAGGTCCATAGCACTAACTCAATACTCGATTTTGGATTATCGCAACTGCTCTTTCGATACTTCGGTCCAGGGCCCATTGGATAGTGGCTGTCTGGAGGCCGGCTGGAATTTTTAAACCGTGCATATTCGTCATAATCCGGTATACGGCTTCTTGGAGCTCGTGGGGGAGACTCGTGTGACTGTGGAGAAGGATGAGAAGTTTCTTCAGGTGGATAGTAGCTATCAGGAGGACGACTGGAATTCTTGAACCTCTCGTTTTCGTCATTATCTGGTATGCGGCTTCTAGGAGACTGTTGTTCTCCATCGCCACTGCCACTATTTTTATCAGTAATTCTTACTAATCTTTGATTAGAACTTGGCTGACTTTGATCGTAAGAGGATAACTGAGAATCAGAAGATCTTAAACGAAAACTTGAAATGCCACTGGTTCTGTTACTGTTGGGACAAGGAAAACTTTGCAGTCTAAACCGTAAAAATGAATTAGGATATCCGATAATCAAAACTATTATAATAAAAGTAATTGATGCATTATCCAAGCTAGATGCCATTTTTATATCAAAAGACAAAGTCCAGGTGACAATAGAATAACAACAGAATTTTCTGGTATTAGTGATGTACCTTAATGTTGTTTTATTTAATAAAACTCACAAGTAACAAAGAGTTCTCATTAACATCTAAGTAACTGTTTTATCAATCTCAATGGCTTCAGGTAAACGTTCAACGACTCGAAATTACCTATCAATTCGATGACCAGTCACCGCAACCACAGTTCGGTTTGTATTATGACAAGTTTTTAAAAATGTGAGAAAATAAACATCTCCTGGCAGACACGTGATACGTTGAGCCTTGTGAGAAGACATCGGACAAACAAGATAGTCGTTATCTTTTGAATCGCCATACAGTTATAGCAACATTTTCTACGTTGTGTTCACAAACGAGCTTTTTGATTTTTGGCCTAAATTTCTAGAGCGATTTACTGCCTATGTTATGCATTCTCCAATCACATGCTGTCCGTACAAAAAGGCCGATTCGACCAGAGTGATACTACAGAAGACCGCCAAGCAATTATTCGTCAGTTTTCAAGAATGAGTTAATTTACAGGAGCTCTAAGCTCCCCTCCCCCCATGGCCATCCGCAACTAATGGCCATGGGGGGTGGTAGCCACTTGACTGCCTGCTCATTTGCCCCCATACCATACGACCATGATATTAGCTGAAAAAGAGTACTTGGTATCAAGGCCTTGACAAATACCTATTTCAAGTGTTGTTTTCAGCGTCGCGTATTCTTACAACATAAAAATAAACTTAGTCTGTTCGAAAAAATAAACAATATATCCAATGTTCATAACTATTTCTTTTGTACTTTTATCTCAAGTCAACGCTATTTTTACAGATAAATCACAAGCCTTGAAATGTCTTCTAGTATCATTACTTCAAATCGATGATGTGAATTCACGCTACTTTTGTGTGTTGGAATCTTCATCTTTTGGAGCTGGTTCTCTTGGCGCAGGTGGTTCTTCACTAGGAGCAGATGGTTCTTGTGGGACATCAGTTGCTCTATCAGACGAAGATGATGTGGGTTTTATTGAAGTGTAGTGACTATCTGGAGGTCGACTGGAATCACGAAACCTCGCAAACTCATCGTAATCTGGTATACGGCTTTTCACCCGTTTCTTTTTATGACGACGTGATATCCTTTTGCGGTTTGGTTCGTCATCGTCGGAATCTTCGTAATCACTTTCATCACCACTGTCAATGGAATCACGACTCCCACGTCTGTAATTCCCATAACTTCTCATAATTTGTGTTGAACTCATATTTACATTCTGAGAAAACTTTTGTATCTGATATTCGGAAAATACCACAGTAGTTTTTAAATTTAAGCTACACACTGTCATTGTTCTATTCCAAGAACTAAATGGTATAATTCTTAATTTTGTAGCGAATGAATAAAATGAATTCGAGTATTTTGTAGTCAAAGTTATAATTGAGGACAATATTGAAAGGAAATTTCCTTTCCGTGACATCGCAGTTGTTCAAGGTTTGACATTTTGCGTTGACTTTTCATTTTCAGATTTATCTTCTTCTTTTGATGATAAGGCGACCAGCCGGATCAGCTATTTCTGCCAATGTCAAGTATTTTGTATAGTATAGTCTACGTCGTGATGGAATTAATGATAAAAAAACATGAAAAATGTGGATGACATGAAATGGGGACCGTCTTTCGCAAAATCAAAAACCGATCTCCCATTTTCAGATTTACTTCTTCTTTTGATGATATGGCAACCAGCCGGATCAGCTATTTCTGCCAATGTCAAGTATTTAATAAATAAATAAATAAATAAATAAATATGTTCAGACATTTTAACACACAACGCCATCCAGCCCCAAAGTAAGCAGAGCTTGTACTATGGGTACTAGACAACTGATATTAATACTTATATACTTTTTTTTGTAAATACATACATATTATACATAGAAAACACCCAAACTCCGAAACAAATATTTGCAGATCATACAAACATTTAGCCCGACTCAGGAATCGAACCCGAGACCTCTTGCTCAGCAGTCGCATTCGCTACCACTGCGCTACAGAGGCAGTCAGTTAATGTCTTCAATTCTAAGTCTTCCAAGTCTTCAAGTCTTCGTCGTGATGGAATTAATGATAAAAAATATAAAAAATGTGGATGACATGAAATGGGGACCGTCTTTCGCAGAAACAAAAAACGATCTCCATTTTCAGATTTCTTCTTTTGATGAATGGCAATCAGCCAGATCAGCTATTTCTGCCAATGTCAAGTATTTCAAGTCTTCAATTCTAAGTCTTCGAGTCTTCAAGTCTTCGTCGTGATGGAATTAATGATAAAAAATATAAAAAATGTGGATGACATGAAATGGGGACCGTCTTTCGCAAAAACAAAAAACGATCTCCATTTTCAGATTTCGTTAGGTCTTGATATTTTGTGTTGTTGTCAGTGTCATATTTTCATGATTTTTTTTTTCCTTACTGTTTGAGAACAGGACAGGAGATGGTTTTTTGTTTTTTGCGAAAGACGGTCCCCATTTCATGTCATCCACATTTTTTATATTTTTTATCATTAATTCCATCACGACGAAGACTTGAAGACTTAGAATTGAAGACTTGAAATACTTGACATTGGCAGAAATAGCTGATCCGGCTGATTGCCATATCATCAAAGGAAGAAGAAGAGAACAGGACAATAGCGACTTATTGGTTCATTCGAATTAGATATCGTCGGCTTAAAGAGTATACCTGTTAAACATAGTAGGTACCTTTATAGGAGAGACAAGAAACATTCTAAAATAAAATAAATATAAATTAATTTCATTAAACGGTTTTTATACAATTGGGGTATTTTTTAATTCTTTTTAATATAAAATAAACAAAGATTAAGCTAATTCAATATTTATTTACTAATTATCACTTTTGTGACTTGATGTATTTTGTAACGCAGTAACATTTTCAAAATAGGATTTAGCAGCTTTTCATTCTTAAAATTAAATCCACATTTAATGTGTGTATTAGGTATAGGTTTCTAAATATACCCAACCTGCACTAGGCCAGCGTGGGAACATATGG
Source organism: Hyphantria cunea (assembly GCA_003709505.1). Lineage (NCBI taxonomy): Eukaryota > Metazoa > Arthropoda > Insecta > Lepidoptera > Erebidae > Hyphantria > Hyphantria cunea. The sequence goes on from PKRV01000461.1 coordinate 446,057, forward strand.
CCTTTACCCTCTCCTGAGAGGAGACATTTTTTTTTTTTTTGACGTGTTGGAATTCCTTTACGCACTGCGCTCCCCCCCGCGGGCACGGGGGTTCGCTTTGTGTGGGACTCCTGACTGACACCAGCCAGACTACCCACTAAACCACCACGGTGTGCCACTCTGCGCCTGAGATGGGAGAGATCCGGGAACCGCTTGCTTACGTCATCCGGACCCCTCCCAGCGCCTGCCCGCACTGAAGCGGGCACCATCTTCTTATTCTAAACTCTTAAGGTGGGCGACGTACGGCACACGCGTAACATCACCCCCCTCGCGGGTGGCCTCTAAGTGGATGGGGGGGAAAACCCGTCCCGCCCATCCGCGGCCACACTCAGGGCGGCATGAGGCGCTGGTAGGCGCGCCTCCGCCGCCCGGTTCGCCGGCGGCGGATCGGGTCCGAGTGGAGATCGTCCTCCCGGGCCTTCTCCGCCGCTTCCTTCTGCGAGATGACTTCCTCGCAGAAGGTCGCGACCGCGGTANTGGAATAATATTGACCGAAGAAGCACCAAATTATAGAGAAACTCTGAATTCTATATATTTATTCTATATATATATATTATATCTATGAAATTATTAAAAAAATCCTAAAATATTTGTGCCATGTACTATATTTTTAAGTATATGTTATTGGCGCAAACATCATCAAATAGACTATGTACCGTAAGTACAGTGAGCCTCAAAAGAAGCTGATCATGTCGAAATTTTTCAAACCTGACATACAACGGAGTGCACATAAATCGCTGAAGAAAGTCTATCGTCGTATTTAATAGTCGTCTTAACATGCGCAATAGCTGTACAACACTGTGCTATAAGTCACTGAACAACGTATTGCCAAAAGTCACTGAAAAACACACTGCCAAATGATCTGATTATGACAAAATTATCTTCAACATTAAGAAAAAATTACATTGACACCAATAAATATAGCAGGAGTATACTTTGGAGTTTAAATAATTTAATTTAACCTTTTTTTTTTATTTAAACTATTAATTAAATTATTTGTTTATTAATTAATTATTATTTTTAAATTCTTTACATCTCTTTTCTTCTTTAATACATATCCCGTTCACTTCTTGCATAACTTAACTGACATGTATTTTGTTTAAAACAGTTTTCATAGAAGAGAAATAAAATGTAGTATTCTAAATATTTGACGAGAAAAAGAGTACGAATGTAGGTATTTCCATGAGATCAAATATTTTAAATTAGCTTTGAAACGAAACCTCTTATTTTAATTTTGGACACAAAATATACTTCAAAGAAATACTTAATTAATTGATACAAATATGATCGATAATAAGCTTAATGTTCATTAGATGTCACTGGGTTTATCAAATCGTGATTTTAAACGATATTTTCTGAGCTCCCACTCCGATACGAAACTGAGAGTCTACTGTGAACTTTAAGATTATTTGTACATCTAATATACATATTATGCATAAAAAACACCCAAACTCCTAAACAAACATTTGCATATCATACAAACGTTTGGTCCACCCCGGGATTCAAACTCTTACGCTTACGCTATTACTGCATCATCGAGAGAAACATTTGTAACGGTATTAGTACAATATACAAATGTATTATGTGGTGTTTTATTTTAGCACCACGAGAGAGGCATCGATACCTATTCTATACATACAAATTAATAAAATTAAAATACAACACCTTATAAATAAATTACTCAGAATCTTAAAATTTGGAATTTTGCGAAAAGCATTAATTTTTAGTTACATCAGATAACATATCTACAAGTTTATACTAAACCCTCGGGGTGCGAGCCCGATTCTCATTTGGCCGTTTTTTAAAAAATATCTTATTTATTGTAATGGTGTAGTGTCATATTGGTTAGTGTTCATAATTTTTTGTTATTTCATTAGATTGCGGTTCGTGTTGTACTACCAAACTAATCAAAACTAATCATATTCTTATTTTTGTAGCTGTTGGTTTTCCAAACCAAAATAACTGAATATAAAAAAAACACCCAAATTCCGAAACAAATATTTGTAGATTATACAAACATTTATTTCGAGCCGGGAATGGAACCCGAGACCTCAAGCCACACCGAGGCAGTTATGTACTTATTTGTAAGACAGCTGTTGCTGTTTGTGTAGTTCAAACTTAATGGTATTTAGGTATTTAATGAGACCTTGACCGATAAACTTCCCTGCTACAAATTATTTAAAGATGAGAATCCTCTTGCGTCTGGTGTTGTTACTATTAGTAAATTTCTTCTACTGAACCTCTGGGGAGGAATTGGTTCATGTGATTTCAACAGGACAGTCTAAGTCGACAGTCGTCATCAACAGCCTTTAACAATCTACTGCTGGGCGTAGCTCTTTTTTCAGGAAAGAGGTTTTGGCCTACCATACCACGCTGCCGCTACCCAGACGGGTTTGTACAGGGTATGTTTCAAGTTTGCATTCTCTTTGCAGTGATGGTCTCCTTCTTATTTTGTACCTTAGTCGCCTCTTTCAACGTCTGAAGCATGAATAGAGATGGTAAGATTCGGTATTCTTAAACGGAGAAGATGCCATTTTCTAGAGTTTAGATGCACTAAAAAAGACTACAGTATGTGTACATTGCTCTTTTTTGTTTCTATAATAATATTCATTTAAATATAATTAAATTATATCAACATTGCTTTATAGTCAATGGTCTATAGAAAAACTTCTTTACATGACTGAAACACAGAGTATCTGACATGTAGTTTCAATGTTTTGTATAAAGTAAGACTTACGTTTATATTTGATTTCACTTCGAATAATTGTATTACTGTGCTATAATTCAGAAATATAAAGACTGTTCTTCAAAGTTTTACATGTCGTAGTTGAAATGCCACCTAGATCTCATAACCCTGGAGCTATTTGAAATTCAAGATATTAGTTTAGCTTTCGTAGTTACCTACCAAAAACCATATAGGATGGTTGCGAATAAACTATAACTATAATACCTACACGAGCATATTCTGTCATGACCTTTAAAAACAACTCGTATTATGTATGTTCTTTTTTCTTTTTAGTTTTATTTCTACCAGTTTATAATCTGGTCTGGCAAATGAGTATATAAAGGTAGAACAACGCTAAGTTTTCATCAAAGTTATTTGAACCACCATGAAATTCGTAAGTATATTTTCAATATTTCTTTAGTTAACGGGTTATTAATATAATGGTTGTAGCCTCTTTGGTCTAGCGGTTGACATATGCGACTGGCAATCAAGAGGTTTCGGGTTTGTATCCTGGGTCGGGCCTAGAGTGTTATTGTGTTTTTCTGATTATAGAAATACTTAATAACAGCTCGGAGTTTGGAAGTTGAGGTCTGAACCCCCGTGCCTTGGAGAGCACGTAAAACTGTCGGTTCTACGCCTGATCTCTGCCCGGTCGTATCGGTTAACCATCCCATCGGATTTTGAAAAAGAGGGAACAGAGAGTGCACTTATGTTTGCGCACACACTAGTGCACTATAATATCTCCTGCGTAGTTGGCTGGTATATCTATTGAGACTGACCGCCTTGGCTGAAATCGGCTAGGAGAACATCAATCGATTGGTTATCGCTTAAACGTTATTGATATTATATTATGTTCTAATTTGGTAATATTCCCTAGAAAAATATTATTTAATAAAGTGCATCTTAATTTGACGTATAGCTTTAACCATCTGCTGAGAGGAGACTCGAGCCCAGCAGTGGGACTTTATGAGTTCTTGATGATCTTAATTTATTCTAGTTTGGTGTGGAATATGATTTGGCCTTTGGTATTTCATTTTATTGTTAGAAAGATATCCAATTTAATATTACGATGTGTGTCAGGACTGGTTTGGCAATAGTCATAATAAAATATCACCAAAACTGTCTGTATTTCTTGAGCTTATTGATATGACACAAAGTGGGTTATTCTGTCCTTATTAAAGTATATTTAGCTAATATTCTAGTGGCAATTGAGTTTCCAGTAATTGTGCTAGTTTTTTTTTGCTTTAATAATGTATCTGGTGTAGTGTTGACTAATTTTGATGTTTTTTAAGTGTTTATAAATAGATCACACAAAATAGAGAGACTCGATTTAAGTTAACTTCTAAAGTATTTTGCGTATAGAAATGTCAGAACGAAGAAAGTTGGTTAACTTTTACCAGAGAAATAATTTTATAGACCAAATAGAGTATTTGACGGTCTGTCTATATTGATAAAATCATTCCGAATGTTGAACAATTGGCTATTTCTAAATAGAAGTCATGTGTCTAAATTATATTTCAAGGAAGAGATGCACTTCTACTTATTAATAATGTTTTTGCTCCATTTGCATTTTATGATATAATAAATATTTATTTGATAAAATTAATTTAGCTTTCATATAAGTGGAAATAAATTAATTTTGAAATCATTTCAAATTATTTTTAGCTCGCATTCTTCTTCGTGACGTTGATGGCCGTCCTGTCGTTGGCGGGAGCTCAATTCTTTGGCAGTGACTTCGACAGACAGCAACCACATGAAAGCGGCCCCAGGGAAGTCCGCAGCACTGATGATGTGGCACCCGGCAAGTACGGAGGATATGGTCACGGTGGTTACGGTCACGGGCGTTAACTTCAACTATCAAAAACTCAGAAAATTTCCAGAATAAGGTGTTGTCGTTGAAATCGAATTGAAAAAAAAAAATGTTTTGCTATTCTTATATCGTTTACAATTTTAATATTTGTTGCTTTTTATAGTTTTCACTTATTTGACCAATAAAAAGATATTTTTACTTTATTGCGTATTACTTATTTTGTTGTTATGTCAATTCATAGAGATATTACATTATTAGATACAGCAATGCCATCTAGTCCGAAAATAAGCAGGACTTGTATTATGGGCACTAGAGAACTGCTTTAAAAATATTTGTTAAACCAAAATTGTAGAAATAATGTTACAGCTGGTGATTTCAACACTGATGTTTAGACGAAGACTAGACTGTCAACTAAATTTGAATCTATTCTATTGAATTTTAAATGACAACTAGCTCTAAGACAACCCACTCGTATCACGAGCCAGATCTCCAGCCAGATTTGTGATTAAACATCACAAATCGAATATATAATAGATTTATGAAAAATAATTAATGTACCCAAAGGTCGTAAGAGGCACGAGATCTGTGGATTTTTTCACTAATCAATATAAAATGGTGGGAGGATAGAAATAAAGCGACTATTAATTCAATAAAAAATGAGCTCCTTATTTATTTTACTTTGGTGAGGCGTATGAACTTAAAATACTGTAAATTAATAAGTTAGGCGAGAAATTCTAAACATTTAATAAAAAACAATCATATTAATAACATACTACCCATTTTTCTAAAATACTGTTTAATATTTTTCTCAGACCTGAATATACTTGTGAAACACTCTTACATTCTTCTTTATGCTGATGACATGAAAATTCACAAAAAAGTGAAAGAACTGTCTGACACTCAAGACCTTCAGGCTGACCTGAACAGAATCGAAATGTATTGTAAAACTAGTAAACTTCATCTTAATGTTACCAAATGTTATCAAATAACATTCTCCCGAAAAACATCTACGATTGATGCTAGCTACACAATGAATCAGCAACAGATCAGCAGGGTTGATAGTGTTCGAGATCTGGGAGTTATGCAAGACAGCAGGCTAGTATACGACCAACACATTGATAACATAGTCAATAAGGCGTCAAAAGCCTTGGGCTTCATTATAAGAGCCGCGACCGGCTTCCGAACTATTAAACCCATAAAGGTTTTGTACTGTTCCTTTGTGCGCAGCCTTTTAGAGTATGCATCGCAGGTCTGGAACCCACAATACGAAATTTATAGGTCTCGTATTGAGGGGATCCAAAAGAAATTTTTGCGATATTTAGACTTTAAGGCACAGCAATGGTCACATGATTACACTCATCGTTGCAGACGATACCATTTCCTCCCACTAGAATATAGGCGCCTTATAAGTGATATTTGCTATTTGACCAACATCGCAAATGGCACGATCGACTCCCCTGAGCTCTTGTCTAGGTTAGGTTTGCGCACCAACCAAATCGGTACAAGACAGCGACCTATGCTATATGTGCCTTTTGTGACCACTAACTACAGGAGCAATTCCTTCCTTCTGCAAGGTGCACGTGGCTTCAATGAACTTGGTAACTCTGTACAGTTTGACTTGTTCTGTACTACTCCGATCGCGGTGAGGCAGTTTTTATCGAGAAGTTTTTTTAATGTAGGTGTTGGATGCGGTGCTCAAACTGATAGTTTAAGTAAAATGTGATATGTTTTTACGCATAGAATACAGAGGATGTATTTTGTGGCTTCATTACCACTTTATTTTGTTTTATAATATTGTTTTTTTTTTTGTTTTTGTTTTCTTTTGTATCCGCATATGCATGTTTTCCTATGGTAATGTATCTGTATCTGTGAATACATATCATATAAGTCTTTGACCTGGCACTCGACCAGTGTAATATATTGTTACCTATATATGGAGGCTTGTTGTTAGCAATTTGATCACCTATTTGAATTAACCATAATTATGTTTATTAGTATGTAAGCCTTATTCAAAACTAAATAAATAAATAAATAAATAAAAAAAAAATAAAAAGTTGGCAACCCTAGTCCTAAGTGTAAGCTAAGTTATGTTGTATGGTAGAATCGCCGAAACTTAAGTGGATTTCAGTAAATTTATCTTATATGAGCGCGGAGTTGAATCTTCCTGTGATGTGCTGGTTTTGCACTTTATTGAGTAGAGTTTCACCTGCTGCCCATCTTAGCATCTTCATTTTCGTTTACGTGCATATTCTGTTCGTGGCCTATCTTTATATCCCAGCACTCGGCCCTGTATGTCATGACTGGTCTGACTGCGGTTTTGTAGATCTTGCCTTAGGTTTGAATGGTCCTTCTTATGTCTCATAAAATCTCCGACAGAGCTCATCACTTTTGCCACCTCACGCCAATTCTATGAGTTATATTGGTCTCGATGATAGCTGTCAACCGTCCCATACTACATACATCGAGTACAATAAAATTATTAAATCGCAACTCTTCAAATGACGCTCATAGTTCAGTGGCGTCAGTGATGAGAAACAATCACCGAGGGAAAGTAACGACGGCGCCAGAACCTGAATGGGTGACCACTGGTAGCGTGATACCATGAGCGTCTCCGTAATTCGGAGGTCACGTTAAATATTTGGTACCGGTAGTTATCATAGGATAACAGTCATGATGCTTAGTCGGAGGACTTAGAGCGGCGTGAAAACATCCAACGGCAAGATTACGTAGCCACAACGTTGTCTTGCCAGTCCCCAAGCCGCATTCGCCCAGCGTGGGGACGTATGACCTTAATCGACTCCTGAGAGGAGACCCGAGCCCGGTAGTGGGACATTATGGGTTGTTGATTGATTGATGACATCAAATGGTGATAGTAGACTACTTCTCAGCAATTTCATTTAACTAGGTAACTGAAGATCTCCGAGAGCAAATGTACGACTTATAATACTTACAATTGACCTAATGATGCAGGAGCATCTTAATAGGCCGCCATAGCGTGGGTCATCACAGCCCACACTTTATGCACTAAACTTGTATAGCGGTATACCTAATGCCATAGCCCACACTTTGTACATTAAACTTGTATACCTAATGCCCAGGGCATTTCCTTTCAGTCAACCTTCGGGTGGTGTAGAAATTTCGTTAGGTAGGCACAAAGGTTTCATATTATACATACATAATACAACATAGACGCAATACTTAGACACATAAATATATAAACACAATAGTAAACATTACAAATATCAATATACGTATGTAGGTACTTACATACATATATAAATTCACGTATACATCACATCTATACACTATTAGCACCGGAATGTTAGGTGTGCTATGGATGATATAGTTCTGTCAGTTCATTTGGAATGAGTTCGTGTATTTTTCTTTTAATGTAACACGGGGTGGGATTTGTTGAATTCGAGAATAATGAACGAGCTGTTCACGAAGTCGGAGTTGTGGGAGGGACAAGAGAGAAGCAGATAATTAACGAAAATTTCTATCGTAGTTAGAGCATAAGGTACGGAGCAAGGTAAGTAGGTAAAAATTGTGAATTAAGAAACGAAAATAGTGAGGTAAGTGCACGCTGCTTATGCCGTAGGCGAATAGGCAACTATGTTAACTGACAAAGAAAAGCAGGCTCATGGTCATACTTCCGAAGATTGAAAATAAATCGGATGCAGTTATTATCTTTTTTTTGGAGTCGGGGTGTTTTCTACATGTGATGTGTATGTATTTCCAAAAAAAAGATTGTATGTATTTATATCAGTTGTCTAGTACCCATCACACAAGTTCCGATTAGCTTGGGACTAGATGACGTTGTGGGTAAAATGTCCGAAATAAAAGGAATTAATAATAAAACAAATTTTCACAATCAGTCCAGTAGTTTTAAAGATTACTTCTTCACTTAAAGTTAATTTTATTAGTTTTATTTAGTTGGTTTAGAAATCATTGATGCATATTGAATACACAATCATAAACAAGTGATTGACTTTAAAAGTTCTTTTACAAAGAAACTTTTATTACTTGTTTTTTTTTTTAAAAACCATTTCTTTAGATACACATATTGGGTGGGTTGTTCAGAAATATATACGGCGCCATTTGAATACAGTGGCTATTTGGGATTAATAATAATATTGATTGTAAATAACTGCACTGTCATCAGAACTAAAGGCATATTTCAAATTTCAGCTTAATTGGAAATCGGGAAGTGGTTCAAATTTAACTTGCAGGATTTGATTACAGACAAAATCGGGAAAGGCGAAATTAAATAAAAGCTTGTAATAATGTTGTATATCAGATTATTTGTGTTGGCATATAGTACGTATCTTTGTGTATTATTTAAATTATAATTATTTATGATATCCATAATGATATAAGACAATGATTGATTCGTTTTATTTAATGCATACATATTTAACTACGAAGGTAACACGTATTAAAAGAGGAATTATTTTAAAGATCTTTGTAGTATGATTTCGTCATTAGACTTTTGTGTTTTTTTCTATTGTGATTTAGGGTTACCACGCACTGCGATTAAACTTAAGGGTTTCACTGCAGGCCTGAAACCGTAAATAACGGTGACACATAGCTTTCTAGGCTTTTTCAATAACTGATTTAAAAATGTAACTTGCTACATTTTGACCGCGTATTAAAAACGCGCGAATTTTTGGTATCTCTTAGTAACTCTCACGCATGCACGGCAGCGGTTAACTGCTTCTATAGTTGTTATGTTTTGGTTGTAATTAATTATGTTCTTATAAAATAACTGACGCATGTAGTTATACATTTTGTAAAAGTATCCTTTCAAATGTGTTTGGTCGATTAGTGAATGTACTCAGTGCCTATGGCAACGGCGTTGTTTACGTTTTCTATTTTTACACATGCCAATAGCCAAAAATTCATGGTGGAACTGAAAATAAATTTAAGAAAAGCGCCAGCTATAGTGCGTGTTGTTACGTGGTTTTGCCTTTCAGCTATTTGTAAACCGCCGTAAAATCCGTACATCGCAGTGCGTGCTAAGCCTTAATGTGCATGTTCAAATAATAAAAGTATGCCCAACAGATGCGCATGTGGCCTTATCGATGTAGTAGATCAGCAAAAGTATCTTGGTCTAATAATAGATAGTCGAATGTCGTGGAAAAGCCATATTAACTTAGTTTGTGATAAACTGAGAGGTATTTTGGCTGAGTTCTCTCTCAAGAAAAATACCCTGTCAAATACGATTACAACTGTATTCAGCTCTGGTTGAATCAATAATCGGTTATGGTTTATCAAGCTATGGAAGGACATATAAAGCCCATCTTGACTTGGTTTATGCACTTCAAACGAGGTTGCTAAAAGAAATTGTACCCCAGAATATTAAAAAAAAGTTTGAAAATAACTACCAAGCCTTGTTTGGGTTTTGTAGAGTATTACCGATCCATGTCAAAATTAAATACACGCTACTAAATGAAAATTTTTTTAATGAACATCTAAAGGAAGAAAGAAAGTACAACAATAATACGGTTCAAACACGTCAGGTTTTAAAAAAGTACTTAATTTTGCCTAAATACACAAACAATTACGGTAAAAGAAAATTGGGATATGTCATTCCATTTCTAATTAATGAATTGAAAATGGCACAGAAGGATCAACTAACTCCTAAAAACATTAAAAGTAAATTAAAGCAGTATTTCTTGCAAAATATATAATTATGTCTTGCGTTTGTGTGCATACACATTACAGATATTTCAGTATTCTCACCTTTATTTTCACAGTCCTCTTCATTGTTCATTGTTTAGTATGTTTATAAGGTGTGTAAAAATCACGCTGTAAAACGTGTTTAATGTCTCTGCATAAAAGACTATTGTGATCGGATCATCGAATGCCAATCGGCAACGATTGGTCATGTTTGGTGCCGGTGATGAGCGCATTTTAGAAGGGTAGTTGATTAATATAAATATCAATGACTACCCTCTCTAATTTATAATTGTGTATATCCCTGTTGAGTTCTGGAATGTTATTTATATTGTTTTATATGTTGAAGATTTTGAGATTTAAATATGCTTTGGTGATGAGACTGATGCACGGAAAAACTCGAATGAGTTTATGTGACATCTTACATGTAATTTAGTGTATACTTTATAATGTTTCAATAAATAAAAAAAAAAGTAGATCCATAAATTCCCTACAGGAGTTTTCATTTAGGTACAAAGACAAATTTATGCAAAAACTGGATCTTCATTTCTGTTTAAAATTTATGAGAGTTATACCGCAGTGGTTGAGTGCAATCATAATGATGTTTTAAACTATCCTGTAGAATTTCTAAATTCTATAACGCCTGCAGGACTACCACCACTCGTTCTCAAATTAAAAGTTTGATGTATAGTAATATTTTTAAGAAATGTAAAAGGTAACTTTGTATTTACATATCAAATTATTTTAGGGTGATGCTATAACTACAGGATAACACAGATAGATTGCGAAGGAGATAGCAGAGCGGGACCAGGAGAGGTTTAGGAATTCTCCGATCTGCCAGGCACGGTAACGGGTCTGGTACCGCAGACGTCTCGGGCGCTAGATGTCGCAGATCTATCTCCGTCCTCCATAAGCGTACGCCTGGGGGTGACAGGTAAGACCATCTGTCACCCTAGCAGAAGCAGGCGGCGCAGGCGCTTATTTCTGAGCAGAAAATTAACATCTGAGTTTCTGAATAGGAGGGGCTATCAACGAACCATAGGCAGCCCGAGGTACGTCGGGGTTCCAGAGAGTTCTAGTAAGGGTACTAAAACCGGTTTTAGTCGGTTCGAGTCCGACATTGCCATGGTCGGTGGTATTCGGGGGGATTTCCTAACGCAAAAAAAGGATAACACGGACAGGTAACAAGAAAACAATAAAAAATAAGTGATTCACTGTTTTGGGTTACATAGTTAGGTAATCTTTATCGAAAATAAATTATTTAAGAATAAGACCTAAACATCTTCGAGCGTTGCATTATTTATGCAAATTGTACATTTCGAATAGATGAAACTTGTTTCGACAAGTGTGCAAAACAAATTTTGATCTTAATATGCAGTATAATATATATATGCGAAATAAAATATTTTAAAAGATCGTTAAACACTTTTTATAACCTGCTACAAGTGTTATTTCGATGACATCTTATTTTATTTTAAGAATTGCTTATTTATTGGTTTTGTTTTAAGCCTTTGCTACGTAATAATTGTTGTAATTTTTGTTATTACTACGTGAAACATAAACCTTGTACACCTTTTATGAAAATGAAAATGAAATTTGGCACAGTTAAAATTGTATGAAGGAAGTTTGCAGAAAGCTTAAATAAGAATAAAAAATTTAATCAATAAATGTCGAATTTCGACCACTGGCCGACCACTAAGCTGTTAAGGCGCAGCGTTCGTGTATTTATTTCGTCTTAATTTGTAATAAGCATTTTTTTTCTGAATGTCTCTTTGCAGCTCTAGTAAAATATTTGAAATATGGTCTTAGCGATGATCAACCGAGTAGGTAGTTAACACATACAAGGGAAAGTGTAAATAAGAATTTGTATCAAATAACATCTTTAGTGTTACATAAAGAAGGTATAAAGTCCTTAGAATAAGTAAGTAGTAATATAATATTTTAATACTTGGTGAAACAAATTGATTTATTATTTCAAATAAGATATAATAATTTATTTATTGTTCTCCCATACACGTATTAATTATACAATACATAAATGCTTACTGGGAGACAGGTTTCCAAACTAGGTGAGAACCTGTAACATGGATAACTAGGCTTCCATTATATAGACAAAACATAGCTTAAGGCTGTATAATAATGTACATTCACGTAGGAGTTAAGAAGCAAAAGAGGAAAACAAAGAAAAAATTATAAAAATACATCTAATGTGGTGTGTGTGTGTGTATGTGTGTATGTGTGAGTGTGTGCGTGTGTATTTACGTGTGCGTGAGTGAGAGCGTGTGCGTGATTACGTGTGCGTGTGCGTATGAGTGTGTGTATGTGAATTATCTGTATCATATCTAGGCTATTATTTTTGTATGATTAACAGTTTTCTGTTTCCCTGTAGTCTAATTGCACATAAAATTTATGAGATCTGTGAGAAAAGTCAGAATATATTGGGGCTATACATACGCTGTACTTGCGGCGCTTGAATAAAACTGTGGTGTCAAAAGATACCAGTTACAGTTACTCCTATAAAGTGTTACAATAGGGAAGCAATAGTACTCGCTGCGAATTCTTCTTTATGTTTTTACTGATTAAAAACGGGTGCCATAAAGTGATAATTTGAGTTTGGGAACAAGAAAAAAGTTGGCTGGAGCCAAATCTGGTAACTATCCATATTTACCTCCAGGTTGATCGATAGTATTTGTTGAGTATTTGATCAAAAATTCGTTCACAATGATGGTATCGTACCAAGACGCATTATCTTGGTGCAAAATCCAAGAATTTTCTTTCCACAAACCTGGTCTTTTTCGTCGAATTTGCTCTGTTAAACGCCGCATAAGTCTCAAATGATATTCTTTAGATACTGGTTGATCTTCCGGCTAGAATGCATAACATTCGATTCGAGTGCATAACACCGCGAGAGACGAAGAAAACAGTCAACATGACTTTGACTTTTGATCGACTTTGGCGTTTCGGTTCAGTTGGAAGGCGCCACTCCGAAGTTTGTAGACTAGTTTGCATGTCAAACTTGTAAACCCACGTTTCGTCACCAATAACAAAGCGTTTCATGAATGTTGAGTCGGAATTGACTCGTTTTAGTATGTCCTCAGCGACACTCATGCGATTGTGTTTTTGGAGAAAATTCAGGTCGAGTGGCAACATGTTTCATACCCGAGTGATTATTTAAAATGGTACAGATTGACTGAAAGTTAAATGAGGATTTTCAGTCTCTATTTCCTTCACTTTTGCAATGGTAACTTCAGTTGCAGATGTTAATGGCTTACCAGATCTTCCATCACATCTCAACCGCTTTTGAACACTTTGTACCACTCATAAGCACGTGTTTTTGATAAAGTCAATTCACCTTAAGCCTTCTGTAACATTTTCCGTGACTCATAATACGAAATACCATTGGTGATGCAAAATATAAGGCAAACGCTTTGTACGATGTTTTTGTCCGAAATTCGCAATACACACTAGATGTGATATAACAAAAACAGCGCTATATTTAATATAAATAACAGATGCGACTCAAACTACGCACCAAAATAAAAAAACAGTTGTGTCAATCTAAAAACAACAACAAAAAACAAAAAAATTTGGTTCTAACCATAAACAAATCATCCATTCCAGATACTGTTTTGACTGAATGTAGGTCGGTAACTACTGACCTCTAAGGAGAGGCCTCTTTTGTGTACTGGGATTACTAGAGCCTGTTTAAACGCATCCAGAAAGGTACCACCGCTGCAAGTCAAGTTACGTACATGTGTGAGAGGTGGCATATTTTTTTTAAATGTTCTTGTAATTTTAGTGCTAATGTCATCAGAACCCCTAGCATCACTTTTGAGCGATATAATGAGACTTTCCCCCCTCAAGGTCATCTGTGGTTAGGAGCACGAAAGAATTATGAATATTAATACCAAAATACCAGAGCCAGTACAGCCATTTTTTAGATATTTTTTATCTATTCTCCTGCCCACGTTCACATAGAATGTGTTAATGTGCCGCTATCAAGTCGCTGGAGTATCAGTTAATTAGGAATAGTTAAAAGTTTTTGTATGTTTGTTAAGATATTTATAGTTTTCCGAAGCAGTTTGGGATTGTTTTGACCCTATTTAGTTCTCTGATTTCATAGTATCTTTTTAATTTTTATATCAAATTATTGTAAAAGTTAAACTAACATTTATTGGTAGTCAATATTGTGTCATTGTTGTATTGAGATGTCTTTTTACGCTTTTGTGCAAATTATCCTTATTGTGCAAACATTTTTAGAGGCCAGGTGTAATCTAGGGCTTTACAATTGTCTTCCTTATAGGTCAAGTAACAAAATATAAATTTTCCTCACGACTTAAAATATCATCATCAACCAATTAAAGATTAGCAGCAGTAGTATGCTCTGTTAAACATCACTATAGCCTTTTAAAAAGGTGTTGAAAAAGCTAAAAAGCGCTATGATCACAACTCCGATTTCGAACAGATTTTAGGTACCTAGCACACATTATAATACTACTATTTAAATAAATAAAGAATTAGAAACAGACAAGACTTCTCGTTCTATGTTTATTTGAAGTCAGTTTGTTTTTTTTATAAAACGTTTTTATTTTATGTATGCCTGCCAAAGTGCTTCTACTCTGCCAGATGGGAAGCATAAGTAGAATCCAAAAGTGGTGGTCACCATACTCATTCATTCGCAATAAGTGCAAACAATGCAACAGTGCAGCATGGTGACCCACTTTATTTTGTAGGTCGTACGAGAATATATATTTATAAATATTAACGACTTATGCACCTTGGATCGACTGGTAGGGTAATACTGGTTGTCTGGTAGATAATGATACGTGCTAATGCATACTGGTATGTAAATTTACTGGAATTAAACATATTATAATAAGAATGACATCTGTTGACTAATGGATGTTAGGTATATAAAGGCTGATGGCGTGAACACTATATGACAGTAGTTTACGACACGCTGGATCTGATATCACACAAACTCACACAACGATGAAATACGTATGTACCAATTTTATTTTCTTTTTGTTAGTTTTCCTATAAAATTAGGTTTATTACGTATTGTCACATTTATATTAAACAGTCTATTATTGAGACAAATTCAGTACACTACTTTTTTTTTCTGTCTGTGGAAATCCCCCCGTGCTCGACCTGAGCCACGAGGCATGTCGGACTCGAACCGACCAAAACCGCACGTCCTTTCGGGTACTAGAAGTCGGAGAATCAGGTAAAGGAAAATCATGGAACCCCGATGTACATCGGACCACCACATAAGGTTTGTAGATAGTACCCTTTTGAGTGGGAAACCTAACATCATTCCTGTAGCCGAAAGAGGAGGCACGCGCTTCGTAGCATTCGCACTGCCACCCGGGCAGTGCACAACTCCTAAGATTTAACAATGGTTTTTCCTTTAATATATTCATCCTAAGTTCCCTGTATCAGTTATTGTTGTTTCTAAATATATCGGTTTTATTTCTGAAATATCATTATTTAGGCTGTTATTGACACGAAATAAAAATTAAATTAGTCTTTCAAATCTTTGAGATTTAAAAGCAGCGCCCAGGCAGGGTATACCGCCAGCGGTCCCGTGCTGCCGCCCTGCTCACTCGAGGGTGACCGGCTGGCGTGCCTCCACGGCGGCAAAGCCAGCACGTGGAGCTTCCAGCCGGGACAAGCAACGAATCATCGTGGCTCGATGCAGACAAGACAAGCGGCTTCACGCCAGGCGCGTACCGGCGAAAGCCGTTCTCCGCCCGGAACTCAGCCACTCGTTGATAAATTTCGGCGAGCCCTACCGCCTCCAAATCCAACGGTGGTGTTCCTGCCAAGGCGCACACTGCCTCGGTCGGCCGACTCTCGGGCCTTCACCCCACCGGGCGGGGCGGTGTGTTGGAATTGGACCGACTAAAACCTCACGGTGTGCCCCTCTGCTCCTGAGACGGGAGGGATCCGGGAACCGCTTTCTAACGACATCCAGACCCCTCCTAGCGCCTTCCCGCACTGAAGCGGGCACCGTCTTCTGGTGTAAGACACTCAATTTAGGCGACGTACGGTACGGCAACGTCGCCCCATCGCGGCTGGCCTGTAAAGCGGATGGAGGGGAAAACCCGTCCCGCTCATCTACGGCCACACTCAGGACGTCATGAGGCGCTGGTAGGCGCGCCTCCGCCGGCGGCGGATCGGGTCCGAGTGGAGATCGTCCTCTCGAGCCTTCTTCCCTACCTAGTCGCGACCGCGGACCTGCTGGATCGAGAGAGTTCTAAACCTCTCCCGGTCCCGCTCTGCCGTCTCCATCGCAAGCATAACTTGCTCGCAGAAAGAGACGGCGGAGTTCCACAGGCTCTCGCTCCGTAACATAGCCGCAATCACGTCACTGAGCGAGAGAATCCCCCACCACACACTCCTTCTACGCCGTAAATTCTGCCAGCGTGTGGAGTGCCGTGCCCACTGTCTGGCCATTGAAGTGGTGGCACTCAGTCGTTGGCTCATTCATCAGGGTCTTCAAAGATGATTCAGGATTCGGATACAGGAGATCTTCGAAGTATATAATCAAATGACCCTATACGAACACGTCTCGTGTATACTCCTAGAAATAAATTAATATCTCATACCTATTACAAATTGATTTTGATTTAACATAGCTTCTATTTTTCATATAGGTTCGTGTGTTTTTATGGGTGATGGTGCTTACTATTTCCTTATTATTAATAACTTATTATAAGGGGCGAGGAGGGAGAGGGAGAGGAGAGTACATAGAGGGTAAATTATCCTGTAGAATATTAAATATATAAATATTTATATATTTAATACTCTGCAGGATAGTTTGAAATAAGGAACACTACACTCAACATCTTAACCTCATAAAATTTTCTTGAAGTTGTTGTCATTTAAACTCCCAAGCACATTAAAAGAAAATTCAGGAATAAACTACTAAATTTATAACGATTTATCATGTTTTAAGCTAGTTTATTTAGATATATGTTAAATAAATTTTACTTTCAGTTGGCATTCTTCTTTATGATGATGATGGCGTTGATCCTACCATTCACCATGGGTTCTGAACTTAGCGGCGGCAAGGACTCACCAGGGTGGTTGTTAAGATCACCCCGTTTTGTGGATTACGATGTCCTTGAGAAAAACGGCCAAGGAGATATATGGCGCCGCCAGAGCACTACACAACGCCATTGAGAGAAATATAAATCAGATCCTAGAAAACCTGTAATAATATTGTTTACACATATTTATATATTGGTAGAGGTTTAATATAATACTATTTGCTTGTAACGATCTCTTTATTTTTAAAGCCTTTGAAAA
Organism: Hyphantria cunea; assembly: GCA_003709505.1. Lineage (NCBI taxonomy): Eukaryota > Metazoa > Arthropoda > Insecta > Lepidoptera > Erebidae > Hyphantria > Hyphantria cunea. The sequence continues at coordinate 463,621 of PKRV01000461.1, forward strand.
ACTTGGAATGATTTTGTAAGGTTTGTTTTTAAATTGGTATGCCTACCTAGATCCGCTCTGTAAAATGTACTTATAATTGTCCAGGTAGGGAATGAATGGCAGATAAATTGCAAAAAATAAAATGTTAAGTCAGCCACCAACTTAGTCTTATCAAATGAATTTATATTTATTATTATTATTAACAAATCCATGAATGCATGACGGCAGGATGGTCGATGTTTTCGAGCAAAGCTTTCGATCGATTAGACCATCACATCTTAATTGAAAAGTTATTAAGGCTAGGAATTCGTGGGGATCTTCTGAGAAGGTTCTCCTCTTACATTGAGAATAGATCTAAGGTTTTAGCGTTGAATAATTATAGATCTAATTGGGTGTTGGTGTCCAGTGGCGTGCCCCAAAGTTTTCTGCTTGGGCCCCTCTTATTTGTGATCTATGTGAACGACATCGACCAGTGCATTCAGTCATCATAGTTATTATGCTTCGCAGTTGACATGAATATCCGAAAAAAAGTATCTTAAACAGAAGATATGTTGGCACTTCAGAACGATTTGAATCGGCTACAAGAGTACTGCCGTCTAAATGAACTTGACCTCAACCCTGCTAAACGTTCATTTGTAACATATACTAGAAAGCATAACATCTTGTACACCTCTTATACTTTGGGTGGTTATACTCTTCAAATAAATAGTTCCATCCGATACCTGTGAGTGTACCATGACTCTAAGTTGCTTTTTGACACACACATTGATATAATTGTTAAAAAAGGCTTCTAAATTGCTTGGTTTTATAAAGCGTGTAGGCTGAAGCTTAACTGAAGCTAAAGCTCTTGAAGTACTATGTAAGGTACCTATATGAGGAGTCATTTGGAGTATTGTATTGTAAGTGTCTCAAATATGGAACCCGTGCTATTTAGTGTACTGTAACCATATCGAAGGGTAGGTGCTACAGGTGAACTCTGAAGCAAGGCACAATTCAAGTAGGATAAACGTCATGCATGCTCAGCTGGGGCAAGATAAATTGTGAGGAAGTTTTGGGAAATTGAAGAAGTCGTAAAGTCCAAGATAATACTTTCACTGGAAGAGAAGAAATACGAAGAGGTTTATAGTATGTGAACAAAGAGAGGTAGCGAGGATAGGTATTTAGTCAGATTACCGTTTAGAGACACAGATCCTCCTTGTTAAGCAGGAAATTCTCGTTCTATCGCTGAAAAAAGACTTTAGAAAAGGCATTAGAGAAAAGATTAAGTAATAACATACAATTAAAAAACAGCTAGATCGAAGTTTTAGAAGAATATTTAAAGTTAGGACATATGAGACTAGTAGGAAAGTATGACGAAAATAAAGAAATAGCAGTCTATGCGCAGGCATTCGCGGTCGACGTGGTGTAGGTGTTTGATGGGGATACGGCTCTAGAGATTAAGAGACAGGCCAATGCCTTTCTCGAGCATGTGCGGGCGTGGGGTGTCGGACTTAAGCTAAAATTCGCACCGCACAAAACCTGTGCGATGGTAATTACACGGAAGCTGAAGTACGATCTCCCGCGCCTCTACATGGGGGGGATAGACAGTGCACTGTTAAAGGATATCAAAATCCTGGGGCTTACCATAGGCCATAAACTAAAATTCAACACACACATAAAAAACACATGCAGAAAGGCGATTGGCACCTAGCAGAAGCTGGCACGGATGGCCCGGTTCGGCTGGGGGTTGCACCCCGAGGTGATCCGTACCATCTATGTCGCTGCGGTCCACCATCTTATACGGTGCCGGTAGTTGGTACGCGGCGGCAAACGGGCTTGGTGTCCGAAAACAACTGATCATGGTACAGCGCGGATTAGCCCAAAAATTATGTAAGAGCTACCGGACGGTCTCTCTGCAATCAGCGCTGATCTTGGCTGGCATGCTCCCTCTAGACCTCAGGATACGTAAGGTGGCCTCGTTATACGAGGCCAAGAGAGGGGTGTATCAGCCATGGTTGGGGGACAGGGAAATCGAACAAATGGCTCTAGCCTTAGAGGCACCTCGCCCTGCAGAGCAAGGTGTCTTTAAATTCATAAGTCTGGTAAACGAGGAACATTTACAGCACACCAATAACACCGAGGTGCGCATCTTCACAGATGGGAGCAAGATTGAGGGCCGGGCCGGCGCATCGTTATTCATTTGGCATGACGGAACCGAAGTCAGTGACCTCAAACTTGCTCTATCGCCTCATTGTACCGTCTACCAGGCAGAGCTTCTGGCGCTAAACAGAGCGACCAACGAGATCCTTAGACGAGGCGAGATCACATTCGGTATCTTCAGCGATAGCAGAGCCGCCCTCCAAACGGTCACCAATCGCGATTCCCTACATCCCCTTGCAGTGGAGGCCAGAGTTGCCATTCGAATAGGCATGCCCCAGGATAAGGAAATATCCTTATTCTGGGTCAAGGCCCACGCGGGTTTGATTGGCAACGAGCGAGCAGACCAGCTCGCCAAGGAGGCGGCTCTGCTCTTGTGCGCGGTCTGTACCCTGTGTCATTCGTGAAGCGAGGACTTCGACAGGCTTTTGTGCGCGGTCTGTGCCCTGTTTCATTCGTGAAGCGAGGACTTCGACAGGCCTCGCTTGACGAATGGAACATGAGGTTTAGAGAGGTCGCGACCGCCTTCGTTTTCAGGCTCTTTTTCCCCTGCGCGCTTGTTGTATATGGCGTAGTTCACAAGTTAGAGATCGCCGGCACTACTACCCAGTTGTTCACGGGGCATGGTGGGTTCTCCGAATACTTGACCCGATTCAAGTGTAAGGAGAACCTATTCTACATTTGTGATCCGAATGCCTGTGAGACTGTCCCCCACCTGATGAGACATGAAATAGAGTACAAAATGGACACTGAAGTGCCAGTAGTAAATCTAGGTAAAGTAATAAGCGGTGAACATAGATATAAATTATTAGAATACTGTACAAAGATAATAAAGTCGGTCAATATTAGAAATAAGGCAAATTAAGGAACTGATGCAAAGTAATATGATATTCTTGTTGCTAGTCATCCTAGTATATAGTTATATAACAGTCAGTAAGTGTATAGTACTTTATTGTAAATTTAAAAATAACTTATAATTTAATAACCTAGCTCTATATTGTATAGCAAGTAAGCATAAAAGAAAAATTGTAAATAAAAAACATGTCACAGCGTACTCACAACCCTGAAATAAAAATTAAAATATATAAATATACAATAATAATAAATAAATATATACTTAGAAGTAGGCTCAAAACAAACATCGGAGGTGCTAGTATAAAAAAAACCTTTGGTTCCTCATCTGCACAATATCAGGCAGTATGACGAAGGTGATAACTTTCCGTTAGCTGAAAACATAGTTCTCAAAAATTTTCACATGGACGACAACAATCAAGAATTAGTAGATAAGATAAGATCAATAGAAAATATTACAAAGGACAAAGAGTTCAAACCAGAACAAAAGGAAATATAAAACAGGACAAAAAAACACAAAAGAATACAGTAAAGACAATAACAAGGTAGAAAAGCCATTAGAAATAAAAATAGATAGTACAATTAAAATATTAGGTCTTACCTGGTGACGCACCACAGATACTTTTCAGTACTCAATTGAATATCCCAACTTTGATGACAGCACCATTAACTAAGAGGTCACTCATATCAGACATAGCCTGCCTATTTGATCCTCTAGATTGGCTAACTCCTAGTGTGGTCTTAGCTAAAGTATTCATCTAGAAGTTATGGCTGGCTGGAGTAACTTGGGACGAGGCATTAAATAACGAATTAAAAAAGGAGTGGAACACATACCTTGAGGAGCCGTCATTACTTAGCAGTATCCGGATACCTCGATGGCTTGGTACAACACCTCTTGACGCTTCCAAAACTGCTTACTCAGCCGCGATTTATATACGGATAGAGACGGAAAAGTACACGTGTCCTTATTAGTGGCGAAAACCAGAGTGGCACCCGTCAAGCAAATAAGTACGTATACCGCGGCTAAATTTATGTGGAGTGGAGTGGTACTTTTTTCACATCTTCTAGCTGAGATAGCCGAAGTTTTACATATCTCTAACGATAAAGTCAGGGCATGGACTGACTCTACTGTAGTGTTGGCCTGGATTAATAGCCTCAACAGTAGCTAAAAGACATTTGTATCCAATCGAACGTTTGAAATCTTGAGCTTCACAATGGTTTCATGTCACGACAAAAACAAACCAGCTGATTGTGCTTCTAGGGGAATGCTGCCAAGCTTGTTTTTTAGTAATAATCTGTGGTGTCAAGGACCTTCATTCTTGAAAGAAAATATCATTATATACAAAAAGTCTAATAATTTTAATGTAGATTTAGAACAATACATAAGGGCTCATATATCAGTTATTCCAGGTAATTTATTCTTTGAAAGATATTCTACACTAACTGAACTCGTAAGAGTTATGGCATACTGTCAAAGATTCCTTACGGAAAACAAACAATTTCATATAACCCATTTATAGAAAGAAGAGTTGGACGCCGCACTTGAATGTTGTACACGATTAACACAAATGGAAATATTTATAATAGAGTACAACCAATTACAAGAGAATAACTATATACAAAAGAAATCAAGTTCACTAAATCACTGTGCCCCTATCTTGATAACAAGAGTATTATAAGGGTCAAAGGTAGACTCGAAAAGGCGCAAATAACCGAAAACCGGAAACATCCGGTTATTCTACCACACTCCAGTTACCTAACTTGTCTTATTATAGCTGATGCACACGGTAAATAATTAAATGGAGGTCCTCAGGTCATGATAAACTATTTGAGGTCAGGCTACTGGATCAGAGGCATACGAAGTCTGGAAACAGCATGTACACAAGTGCGTAACATGTATAATCAGAGATAGAGCCCGTATCCAAAATCAACTCATGGGTTCACTTCCAGCTGTTCGTTGTACTCCTGCAAGACCGTTTTTAAACAGCGGAGTAGATTATACCGGTCCCATAAATATATAAGGACAAATAAAGGTCGTGGGCACCGTCATATAAGAGCTATATTTGTATATTTGTCTGTATGGCCGCTCGCGCTTTAAATCTTGAAGTGGTCAGCGATATGGGCTCTCAAGCTTTCTTAGCAGCCTTTAAAAGATTTATGTCTAGGCGAGGTCACTGGGCCAATTTATATAGCGATAATGGTACCACATTTGTGGGTGCCAGTAGAGAGCTCATGCAATTAGCGACAGTTCAGCCATCAATAGCCGAACATCTGGCATCTAGTGGAACAGAATGGCACTTCTTACCTCCCCATTGTTCACATTTCAGCGGACTTTGGGCAGCAGGCGTAAAGTCAATGAAGTTCCATTTGAGAAGGGTCATCGGTTATGCTACGCTCACGATTGAAGAAATCTCTACGCTCCTCAACCAAGTTGAAGCTTTAGATAAGTTTCAACTTGGCTGAGGAGGGTAGATCGTATTTTAGTTTACTTATGTAATAATCTTATAATGATATCTATCTTGAATAAATATATACATAATATACGTCATAACTTACATGCACGTAATATATTTACCTAGTAATGAAAGTAAAGTTATCTGTTAACAAATGCTAAATAAAGGCATTTTCAATCTTAATCTAAAATGTATCCTATTATTTGTCTTTTTCTTGTTAGTAGAATCTTAATTTGCTTCTAGAATCTTACGTTGCTGAAACGTTTACACAGGTACCGTCAATTGACACTTGGACTTATTTAATAATTTATATTAGGTCGAAATTAAAAATGGTAGCTCATTGTGTAAATATAGTAGTAATCTTAGTGGTTTTGTCGTCACCGCTCATATGTAAGTTTTGGTATTGCGCCAGACTGTTGGTTAGTTCCGTATTTCCATCTACCCTTACACCATAAATTGTTACCTAATCATAAAAATGTTTTAAAATGTAATCAATTAATGTTTACATTTGTATTTTGTAACTTTTTTGTTTAACCTTGTCAGCTAAATATAGCAAGTACTTGGTATGTTTTAAATTGAAAACCTATAGTTTTAATCCTGACAATTCTGCGTGTTTCCCATGAGCATAACCTATAAAGCATACCAGTTTACTGCATTGGCCAACTTTTTAGAAATGTGTTGGGTAATGTTAAAGTTTAAAGATTTTTTATAATTATTAAACAAGAAACCTGGGGGGATGGCGATAGACCTGCTGAAGTTCAATTCAACTACTAATTCTTTAGTTTTTTCTGCTTCTTGGTTTTTAATTAAATCTTTTATGTGTGTAAGTATACCATAATTGAAAATTTAGGAAATCATATTTACAAATTAGTTTAGATTTATATGTATTTAGGTACGGCTGCAGTATTTGAGTTTCTTAATTTGTTAACTGTTTTATACTTGTAATTGCCCGGGTTGCGAGGAAGAAGGTCGCCTCTCCAAAAATTACCTTAATCCAATGGCTCTAAACGTACATGGATAAACAGAATTAGCGCCGACCTCTACGGACCTGGCAAACGACCTTGGGGAAAGGCGTCACTCCTAAGTGACTAATATTTCGTACAATACTCGTGGAAATAAAGTGAGTGAGAAACTTAAAAATAAAACTACCATTTCCTCTTATATGATACAACAAAACCTACATAAGAGCATATTCTTCAAAACACACAGTAGTTCTGTCGGTGCTGTGCCAAAAGAGAAATCTTCATGGCATAATATGATCCCCGTTCTTGAGTGAATGGCCTTGCAATGTCGGGATAATTACCGCCGCCTGAGATAGATTAAAATTTTTGCTTTAGGAACAATATGGCTACAAAAGTCGGGGTCAGCTACACGTTGAAAAAGAATATTGGGACGGCACTAAAAACGAATAAACTAATCTCATTTCTACATATCTTTTGGATCTTAAAGTGTAAAAAAACATTGCGTTACTATATGTTCAAATATTTATTCCGATTAATACCTTTGTAATTCAAATTACATAAAAGTGAATAGAATTCATAAAAGCAGGCAAAGGTGTTTATACACTGACGTTAATGACCGTGGCCGTGATGCCCATGGTGGTAGTCGCGACCCCCGCCATAGTATTTGGGGCGATGATGGTAACCATGCCCGCGGGATTCCGCTCCTTCAAGCAGGTCATCTACGGCCAGTTCAGCGGGCGCAACATCTTCTGCCTCATAGGGTACCCCACTGACTAGTGCCACTACAGCACAAAGTAGGAGAGCGAATAGTGTGAACTGAAAACAAAATATATATCTATATATATATACATATATAGATTCAACCTAAATGTGTCATGATCTAATTACAGCACTACGAAATGCAATAACACTTCAAATTTTTTTTCATAATGATTCATTCAATAACATTTATGATTGAAAATTTTGATTAAAACTGCAATCGATTAAACCGTTCTGAAAAGCTTAATCTTGATTTGTGTAGCATAAAGCCTTGTTTCGACGATTACAGACAAGTTTTGGATAGATTATCTGCCATATAATCAAACTATCTTCCATTTAAATTCTGTAAAGGCATCTGACAAATAAGCTAACCGAAAAGACAATGGTAGATTTGTATGGGACATTTGTACCGCCTAGCGTATCTTATGGTAGCAGTTGTTTTTGTATTTATTTGGCTGCTAATATCGCCGGCAGTAATATTTTTTTAATTCCTAGATTTTTACAGCATTGGGTTAAGTTTAGTTTTTAGGTTACAACGAAATACATGGATTACAAATGAGTTGTCATTATTGTCATCAAACTCATTCGTTTACGATTATCGTAATTTCTCTATCAAATGTTGCTCTTACTGAATTAACCACTAAGCTCATTCATAAATATAGAATTTGAATCTTTATTTATAAATGAACTTACTGATGTATTTAATCGTTTTTATGAAATAAATAGTTAAAATACTGTAAAATATGATCGGCGATTTGACACCGCTGTCTAATTAATTTTCAGACTTTAATTATGGCGTGTTTAGGACACGTAGGAATGCGTTTTGTTAATGCAGTCATTACAACTTTTTGAGCACAATTAAAATCCTTTTAGCACAGTTCTAAAATATAATAAATACATGAAAATGGTTAAATGGTTAAAAACCTTATAACCATTCATAACATAGTATGTCTATAGATTTGTAAATATATACGGCAGTAGCGGGTGACAGTATTTTTAATATTATGATGTTACTATGAAAATGGAATCACGAATATTTGTATTTGTTTGACTAATCTTGTCTACTGTGCGTCTTACTTTTGATTATTGGATTGATATACCTGTAAGTTACTATTGATTTAATATTTTTTTTTTTTATTATTTATTGCTATATATGACAGTGACTATCGCAAGCTAAGAAATAAGAAAAAAACTCAGAAAAGTAGTAACGTAATAGAAATTTAGGCGACCAGATTTTTAGCTATTTTCATAGAACATAATGTCGTATATTTTTAATACATTTTTATTAAACTGGCAAACAAGTAGATAGGTCACAATTTAACGCCACTAAGGAGCATTTGATACATCTTTTTAAAACGATTGCCTATTACAACATAACCTACATGTCAATAAAATTTTATTGATATGATTCTGAGGATAAAATGCAACTATCGATAAATGTGTACTCACTGCGTTCATTGCGTTGATCAATCAGGAATTGTTGATGGTTAAACAAGACACAGATTTATATACTAGACTATATTGACGAGATTGACATCATACTGTAGGCTATAAGTTTAGGGCTGTCTTAGATAATTCAGAAAACGAAACCTAATGTTTATACTTTATTAATCACTACACATATAAATATCTAATACTTAACCAGTAATACGCTACATAGAACATAATCCTGGAGTATATATGGAACATAATAATGCCCACCGCCTCTATTTGCTGCGCCAGTAGTCAGGACTAACTTACTTGAGAAAGCACCCTTTATATATATATATATATATATATATATATATATATATATATATATATATATATATATATATATATATATATATATATATATATATTATTTTATTATCTGTTACAAGTTATTAGTTAAAAGAGTTGCAATAATTATTTTTCTTGGTATTGGTATTATTAATTCGTAACTGTATGTGTTTATTTGTGCACTCGGTCAGCAATAGATGTAATAATGAAAATATAAGTTAGCCTCTCCATCGCATTAGATCTACCTTTAATGATACTAAAGGTATTGTAGCACATTAATAAAGAATTCTCCTGCTACTTTTTAGCTCACCATTAACTTCGAAACTATCTAATCGATTTTTACGTATAATTTTCAATTTTTATTTTTCTGGTGCTTTTAAGATAGCGCACCGCTCATAACCCAGTTGCAGTGATTAGAAAAAATCACCGAGGGTAAGCAACGGCGCGCGCCATCAGTACCTGGATGGGTGACCGCTGGTGGCAAGATACCATGAGCCTCTCCGTGATTCGGAGATCAGGTTAAGCAGTTGGTCTCGCTTGTTATCATAAGATAACAGTCAGGAGGCCTTCGGGCGGCATGAAAACATCCAACTGCTAGATTTACGAAGCGACAACGTTGTCTTACCAGTCCCCAACCCACACTCGGCCAGGGTGGCGACGTATAGCCTTAACCCTCTCTTGAGAGGAGATCCGAATCCAGCAGTGACACATTATGGGTTGTTGATGTTGACCCGTAAGATGGGATACTTAACATCGCGCTTAAACTAATAGGCACCGAGCGTTATTGAAAAGAGTTGCAAACAAAGTTGCCTGTATCAGCTATTATAGTTATAGGTAACAACAATCCAAAATATGTAGCCCCACAATTTTTCAAAGTATCGAAGTTCGAGTTTGTTTCATGCCGTAATCTCTCAGGATTTTATACATACATTTATTTTGACCCAATGACCCAAGTAGGATTTGATCGACAGTACATGAGTGGAATTTAATGTACGATTCTCCAAAATTAACCCATATTCATAAAAACAATACAAACTTCAGATTCCCTCGNATTGCTAATATTATTATTAGTAATTATGTATAACATTATTTATTGTTTCTCTTGTTTCTGTATGTATAATTATAAGTGGGAATCATCTTGGCCTCCATATTACAAGTTTATACTTAGTTTGCAGGCCAAGAGACACGTATATGTAATTTTTGCAGTGTCAATAAACATTTTTGATTTTGATTTTTGATTTGATTTCAGAGTCCATATCAGATGATTATCAGTTTGGTTTCATACACTATCTTGTTCCCTTTATGATAACGTCTTTCAGACGTACGTTTCTTTTGCGACACCAGCGCCATACACATCGTTAATCCTTCGAGCTGTTTCTGCAGCACTGGTGCGACGGTGGAACTCGTAAATAAAGCGATATTTCAAGTTTTTCATTGTGCAAGATGAGCGGCGTCAAAGAAAAACTAATGTTGAAAAAAAAATGAATGACGGTTTTCGAAACTTAAATATACCAGTTATATTGATTTATAAATTTGGGATTCTTAACCAAAGAGGATAAATCTCAGACCAACTTACCAATACGACAAAACGCCAATTTGATATATAAGGACCTAAATTTCGATTAGGTCACAACGGTTTGAGTACGACCGTTTGTGACTTTATCAAATATTTCCGTGTAAAATATTTGGAAATATTCAAGCACGAACTATACTTTATTGTGTGCTCTTTTGGTTACGTCATGTTAATGTAAACAGTATTCAATTCATTTTAATATGCAATGTATAATTCTTTTTTTAGATTAAACCATAGCGGTTCTAGAAAGATTCTTTTCATATACAGAAATGTTGGTACTATGAGCAAACGCGCTCAAAGTTCTTGTACGCCTGACACGCCTACATTGCCTTTCTACTATATTCTGTGTTCTATGCCTGGACATAGCTGGAAATGTTGCTTATATATTTGATAACTCAAGTGAAAAGACGTAACAGTTCTAAGCGATTTGTTTTTCTCATTCATGTTAACTACATATATTAGACATTACTGCTGTGCTATTTTTATATAGTTTATGCAAAGTTCCGCAACAAAAATACACCGATCCCATTGTACAAGACTTTACAATTTATACTTTGAAATGCTTTGATTGGAGAACTAACAAAAACGTAAATATAGGTAAGAAAACACAAATATAATAACGCTATGCCAATATTCAAAAGTAGACCTGTTGCTTTTACTAATATGATTATAGAAGGTTGTTAACAAAATTTTACCTTTTAGTAACTTTTGCTCGCGGCTTCACCCGCATGTGTAGTCTATGCTCTTTCTTAAGAATCAGTGTATCTCCATGGCAAATTTAATTAAAATCGGTGAAGCTGTTCACCCGTAAAAGTGTACTATACATTTTGTATACTAACATTTAATGTTGGCATTGAATTAACTACCTCTCCGGCCCTGCGCCATGCTCCCTCATAGTAGGAGCTTAATTTCGATTGATTCAGTTCAATCTTATCATTATAAATTTTAAACTATTAGTCCAAATTACTTAGTATAAAAGACAAAGTTTGTTTACATTAAATATTGAAAGCGAAAAATTTGTTACTTTTGATAGGTATATGATAAATACTCTAAAACTTGCATGGTAAAAAGTATTCAATTTAATTGTGTTTTTGGTTCATTTATTTTTGATATACTGGCTTTCACAAATGAGGAAGATATATGCCATCGCGAACTTTTATATAGATCTATTTAAGATGATCATCCCCACAGTACTTTATTATCATCTTACTCCAACGGTTTAGGCAGCGTACGTCAAGTTAGTGCTCAAACGCCGGATTTTTTCCGACTTATTTGTTACTAAGCCCAGGGGTGTTACCCACGGTACCACAACACGTCACTACACAGCCTAGGTTACTTCCTCCCCGGTTACAGCCTAGGTCCAGATAATCCAAAGATTAACCGGACAATAAACTATACGTATAATAATAACGATAAGAAATGGACAGACGGATAGACAGACAGACAAAAATAGTAAAAAATAGTTATTTTGGTATATTAACTGTGCTGCATTTAGTAAAAAGCGGTTATTTTAATATTACAAACAGACAATCCAATTTTATTTATTTGTATAGGTATGTATATAAGTAGGTATTTTCGTTATAATTTAGATATTTTCTAAGGTGTAACATGCTTTACAGACTGACATCTGTTAAGAATATTTTATCAAAATTTAACTCTCGTTTCCTATTTAATTTTCAGCTAGTTGATGAACAATCAGAACACAGTCGCAGTCTTACACTATTTTTAATCAAATTGAACAGATTTTTAAATCAACCTATCGCTCTCCACTACTGAACGAAGGTGTTCCAGAAGGAACGCCGACTATTTTGCCCCCCAAGCCAAGTTGCAAGCGTTCTTCTTTCTGCAAACTCAATCAATCAATCCTCGCGTCTCAATTTCTAATCTTAAACAAAGTATTAGCCAATGACACACAAGAATTTAGGCGTTAACGATTGCAGAAAGAAGAATGCTTACAGCTCGGTGAGTGGTTGTCCATAAGTCGAAATTCATTGAATTTTTTAGCCTTCTGCGCTCGTCCTCCTTATATAGACTTTATTTGCGTCAATTTTCATACCTCCGTCCGCATAATTGTTGTAAAACAAGGTACAAAGTTTTTGCTTCACGTAGATTTCTTCATACAGATTTATCGTTATTTTAACAAATTTCCTTACAATTTAATGAGTTTTTTATTTACAAACTGATTTACAAACGTTCATTAAATTGCCCATTAGGATTTGAGTCGCCGAATAACACATACTTAACTAATAGGTACATTATTATGCAATTTATTTTTATCAATTATTGTAATCAATTAAGCATTCTCTTTAATAATTTAAATTTAATGACAAAAAAATCCGACCTAACAATGACACAAGACATTTTTTTTCGTGATTTCCTTGAAATCTACACACTTCTCCCTAGTATTTGTATAAAACTTTATTATTAATTTGAGTATATAAACTTCAACGTGTACAAGATTATTTTTTAACAATTTTGAAGCAATTTGTTGTTTTTTATTTAGCCCAAACGAAACTAATTAATCACTGGCAGCCCTAACAGTTATTAAAATGCTAAACACAATTACTCGTGCCACCCTTTATGTTTACGAATACAGGGAAAATCATAACAAAAATGCCAACACGCATGATGTAATCTTCAATTAAGCTTGTTTGAGTTTTATGTTATGTTACAGAGATAACTTTGCTTTTATCCTTACCCATAAAAACGTATTTATTTATAATTTATTGAATAGGGGAAAACCCTAGAAAAACAACTGTATATGGTTTTATTTAATTCTTAATGCACCCTTTACAAAGACAACTCTTTGTTGTTACAAAGAGTACCAATTAACGAAAATTGAAGGCCTTTACAGGTAGACAGGCAGAGGGACAGACGTTGAAATGGTCCAATAAGATTTAAAAAGCCTTTTGAAAAATGAGTACTCAAAACTATACAACTGAATACAGAACCTCTTCCTCTTTGTCAAGCCGTTGAATAACAATACCGTTAATCATTTTAAAGAATTTGAAGTAACGTCAATTTTGCTTAATTTGAAAAAAAAACATTTATAGAGGTGTCCTTGTTTTCACACAGATAAAATCTTATCAGCATTTGATGACAATAATATTGAATTATAATTATGTCCTTTTTTGAGACCTCTGTCTCTATCGCAACATTCAACAAACTTTCAATCAACAAAAATTACATATATATATATTTTTTTATTTTTTTTTTGATGTTGTGGAATGCCTTTACGCACTTCGCTCCCCCCCTGCGGGTACAGGGGGTTCGCTTTGTGTGGGACTCCTGACTGACACCAGCCAGACACACTCAGGGCGGCATGAGGCGCTGGTAGGCGCGCCTCCGCCACCCGGTTCGCCGGCGGCGGATCGGGTCCGAGTGGAGATCGTCCTCCCGGGCCTTCTCCGCCGCCTCCTTCTGCGAGATGACTTCCTCGCAGAAAGTCGCGACTGCGGTAAAACTGCTCTCGCAGCCGGCCATGGAGCGTACGACGGCCGGCAGCGAGAGATCTCCTCCGATGACTGCAGTGAGGGCCCGACGCTGCGGGGCCCAAGCGGGGCACACCGCCAGCGTGTGCTGGGCCGTGTCCTCACTGCAGTCGCAGTGGTGGCAGGCGGGACTCAATTCCCTCCTGGCGACCGAGTGCAGGTAAGCACCTGCGTCAGTCGGAAGGAAAGGGTCCCGTGCTGCCGCCCTGCCCACTCGAGGATGACGGGCTGGAGCGTCTCCACGGTGGCGAAGCCAGCACGTGGAGCCTCCAGCCGCGAAGACCAACGAGCCATCGTGGCTCGACGGGCGGCTTCACGCCACCCACGTACCTCTTCGGGCGGAGGGCGCATGCCACTCTCCGCCCGGAATTCAGCCACCCGTCGATAAACTTCCTGAGAGGAGACCTGAGCCAACAGTGGGACGTTATGGGTTGTTGATTGATGATTGATTGATCTAAATATAACATTTTAACAATCTGGATTAGGAACACCCTTTTTTCAGTTAAATTATTACAATACATCAAACGCTTACATAAAAATAGTAAAGGGAGCGTTTTGATCGCCACTCTAGCAATAATTACTTTTTCTAGGTACTCGCATTACAGTAATGTAATTCTATTGCTGGCAATGATTCCATCAATTGAATTTTTTCTGAATTAAATCTTACGGTGGGAGAGGCATGCTTCGGTATGAATGGCCCAGCTGGACCGGAGAGATACCACAGCCTCACAGAAAACCGGTGTGAAACAACGCTTGCGCTGTGTTTCACCGAGTGAGTGAGGATACCGGAGGCACATACCCCAGCCCCTCTTCCCATCCCCATTCACCTCCCCATCCCCCAAAGGCCGGCAACGCACATGTAACGCCTCTGGTCTTGCAGATGTCCATGGGCGGCGATAATCGCTTACCATCCGGCGATGCGTCTGCTAGTTTGCGCGAGATTACATAAAAAAATATTGTCTAAGCTCCTGACTTTTTAATTCAAAAGGCTTTGAACTAGAATCTTTCTTGTTAGGAGATTATATTATATATTGTTTCTGAAACGATAAGAAAAAAAGAAACAAGTGACGACATAGTGCTGAATGTTATTGTTTTGTGTCCCTGTATCTTTTTAAAAAGGTCCCCTGGTGGTTCACATGACCCATCTATTTTCGACACGGGCCCATAGTCTGCGTGTCAAATCTGCGATTTCAAGAGTGCCCGCAGCTAGCACAATAAGAATACGATCCTGGGCGTGATATACTGTGCCACTTGATATAGAAACTTTATTTATATAATTTTCATAACACTACATCCTCTTAAGTATTTTGTGCCAAGAGGCCAAAGCCTATGTCTGTCTTTAACAGTCTTTAACAGTATTCTATTGCAATTAGTAAAGCTTTGACGACTGACATGACTAGATACCAGTTAATAAGCAAAGAACACACTTGTCACAAAAAATATACTATGCAAATGCTGTACTTTAGATTAACTTTTTAACTTTGCTAAGTTTTTAAGCTTTCTAACAACTTATAAAAAGGTTAGTTAATTTTTTACTTTACTATTTATTCGAACACCATTCTTTCTATTGATCATACGATGGAACACTGGTTGTAAAGATAACATTATGAAACCGATTGTAGTTACTTAAACTAATGTAAAAAAAGAAAGCGAAGAAGAAAAATGTGCTCCATACAACTATAGCCACACTAATTCTAGGCGTGTCGCAGCCTCGGCACCAATCGATCGTACGGCCCTGCAAAGGTTTAAGGATTGCCTTAAAATTCGGATAGTCGTCAGATATAGGTATATATCTACGTGACTGAGACACTGCAGGCTCTCGAGGAGTATCTTGATCTTGAAGATCTTCCATATTTTCAGTCTTCGAGAACGAGACGAGACCCTTAGAAACACTGTTTACAAAAAGTACAGAATTTTCTTTCGATTTTTGATCCCACATTACGATGATGCAACAACAGGCTAGGGTTAAAAATAATTCTAAGAGTGTAGATTAACAAAATGATACACAAGACATATGCATCAATAAAAATATTAAATACAAAAAACGTACAAATTCCCGTTCAAGTGTCATTTTATGATAACAGGCATAGATGACAAAGGTAAAAATGAGTTTACATTATCAATCTTTGTATCGGCTAAATTTATACCAAAAATAATATTGAATAGATGTAAGTTGTCGCATTTTATTTTGCAAAAGTGTCAATTGTAAAGTTTTTTCATGGACATCAACAGGCTTGGTGGAGGTGACGATTTACGTAAGATGGCTAGCAGAAGCTGGATGCGTGAAGCCTAGGATAGAACCAAGTGGCGTGCCACTGAAGAGGTATGTATCCACCAGTGGACTGCGATAGGCTGATGATGTACTTTATTAAAAAAAGGAGAATCTATTACATATGGCATTCCGTCCGTAATTTAATCAATTATCAATATTAGTCATCCCAGGAAACAGGCTGTTGATTTGGAAATAACTTATTTAAATCGACTATTATCACTTTTATTGACACACATCATTTTTTTACGTCCACAACGTTTGTCAACGAACCGTAGCAATAGGTTCAAACAAATCCACAGCCAGGAATATATTTATTTATTTATTTAATCTTCCTGCCTATAATAATATATCACATACTTCTAGTAAAATAATGCTTGAAAGAGTATTCAGATAATACAAGTCATCGGAAATTATTTTACCAACAGAAAACCACATTATTTATGAGTGTCAAAAGTATATATTAACCTGAAAAATTATTACCCCGATATCCGACACACATGTGGGTGTAGTCGCGGACAAAAGCAAGTTCTTAATAGAAATAAATTACTGCAATGTAGGTACCCTGCCTTATACATTTATTACAAAACAATACGAAACACATATTCTTAAAATATCACCTTTTTCGTATCACAGGTCTTATGCATTAGGAGATTATAAACAAACAACTCCATACAACAAGACGCGAACTGATACGTCTGAGGCAGCCAGCACCTTCTGGATACCTATGATAAGCCCTATCAAAGCCATGGTGGGATGCAGTGGTACGTGCTCGTTTTTCTCTCTCTTCCTGCTCTCGACGTTCTTCTTCATCATTCGTTTGATCTTGAACATCATTTCTACTACCACTGTCCCGACCATTTCCATTTCCCCCATTCTCCCAGCAAACTGGCCACACAATGCTATGTAGGTCTTCAAGGTTCATCCTTTCAAAAACACATAGCTTGTCTAAGTCATTAGCTGATAACATTGACGAGCGATCAAGTATACTTATTCCAGTACAATTTCTGGACCTCATTCTAATTCGTAGTCTGTAAAATGAACTCCGGTAAGATATAATGATCATGATAATCATAAAGTTGATTACAGGGAGCGAGATTAGCAGCTGTGGTGACATTTTACTTTATAGATACATCATCTCTTAGCTGTCATTCATGCGATGTCAAGGTTAAGCAAGTGTTTTTTTTTTTTATATTTAAGCTGCCAAAATGACTCTTCCCTGCCTGATGGAAAGCATGAGCAGAATCCAAGAGTGGTGGTCACCATCCTCAATGCGAAAAAGAACAATGCAGCATGGTGACCTACACTATGGCGGCCTGGGGGGAAGGGGGAGGTTGAGGGGGCGTTGGATTGGGGTATGGGCCTCCGGTATCCTCACTCACTCGATGAAACACAGCGTAAGCGCTGTTTCACACCGGTTTTCTGTGAGGCCGTGGTATCACTCCGGTCGAGCCGGCCCATGCATGCCGAAGCGTGGCTCTCCCACGTATAATTTTGAACGATTGAAGAAAAACAAAAAAATATTACATCATTTAAAGAGTTTTCGGACAAAGCGTTATGTAAGACATAGACATGACTCTAATTTGTTTTAAAACTAAATCTAATACATATTTACGGCAAAAAATTAACTAAATATTTCGGATCATCATTCAAAGATACCTGAAACGATTTTCTGAAAGATTTGACATAATAAGCAGTAAAAGGCACAGCTCGAGTACTATCTTGTTAATACTCTGTTAAAGGATGTCGTATGTTATTGATAGAGTCTGTCTTAAATATTTAAAAACATGTTAAAGCTTAAAACATGAGAAATAAAAATTACTCTTAGGTATTCTTGACAGGTTTCAACAATTTAAAAACACAAATTCGTGTCTCAAGGTCTTTGGTTATAGATACATTACCAGAACCTTGTCCGTTTCTAGAAACGCCTGTACTTTGGTCTCCTTCTATTAGCGAAACTAATAAATAGAAAATGTTATTGTAGTATGAATAAATCAACGACTGTGAAATTCCAAATTACGCTAACATTCCAGACGTGTTTCTTACTGAATACAAATTACCTAGCGGACTGTTGGTAGGGTGACTGACTCTCCGAACATTTCGAAAATATTTTATATGACAAATATATGAGAATTCAATTAACGTAGCATTAACATTCTTCTTCATCATATTTATTTGAGAAAAACAAGTAACCATTAACACATATTTCGCAGGAACCAGAATTATTTCTCTTTTACCCTGGTAAATCTAGAGAAGGAAGGAAGAAGATAAACAGGTCATCAAACGGACAAAGGGGAATCAAAGCAATTTCTCAAGAATATTTTTTTAAAGAATCGCGTCTATTTCCAAGAGTATCTTTCCTTATGTTTTAAGACGTGTCAGTAACTATAACTATTCTAGCGTTCGCCCGCGGCTTTGCTCACATTTAATAAAAAGTGTCCTATGTTACTTCTAATATCTCCAAGAATATATGTACAAAGCTTCATGATAACCGGTTGAGTAATTTTCGCGTGAAAGCGTAACAAACCAACTCATATTCACGTTTATAATTTTAGATATTAGAATTAACTAGGGTTTCGACCTCCTCTTTATCAAATATAAATGTCTTAGACTTATATTTTTGAGTAAAAAGAGAATCTTTTGTCTCCCGGATTTCAGGACAAAGTAAAAAAGCTTATAACCAACATTAGTGCTTCAGAGTGTGATAAATTATGTTTGCTATTTATCCTATCCAAAACACATTAAGAAAAGATCAAAACTGAAACCTTTTATTCTCTATCTACAATGAATTAGTCACCCTAGCTTACAGACGAGTAAGATAAGGAAGTTGATCCAAGAAGACGGGACGTGAGCGGCATTACAACAAAGTGCTACGGTTTTCCCTGTACTTGGCGCAAATATCACTTTGTTAAAACAAAAATTAACCAAATTTGACATACTAACACACTATATTTGAGTAATACGGATATATACTTTAACGTATTCTTACTCCTGTCAGTGAGTCCTTTCCTAGATGACTAGGCAAAGATAATTAAACACCCATGACTTGTTCTTCATGTAGCATAAGGTAAGCCAATCGGCAACTTGGTACTTTAAAAATTAAAGTGTTGGAAAAATATTAAAATGAAAGGGATGACAAGTTAAAGAAAAAAAATTGTTAGGCATGTAGGTAAAAGTTTGAGAGGTTCTTATACCTGTTAATCGATGACCTATATTTATGACGACATAAAAAAAAGGATTATGACGTACCTACGCCTCAATCCAAGCCTAAAAATGTTATTATTTAATAAAATTATCTAGTAAGATTCTGCAAAAACATTGTATCTGCGCCTTTACGTTTTTTTATGGCAAACATTTGCCTGCAAACAACTGTGCAGTTACATATTACTTTCCATAGATGCGATATAAAGATTCATGAATTTATTAATTTAGGAGCAAAACAAAGTATTTTACATTAAAAAGCTTATTACAAAGTCGTCAAATGATAATGATTGTAAATGTATTTTTTGTTAATAGACACATACCTAAAGATAGTATTAGTTGACTTTATAGTCAACCCCAACGCAAGTCTTTTACCAATTGGGAAAGAATTTATTATGGTTGAGGTAATGTTTTTGGAGTGTATGTATTTTATATATGTATATTTGTTTGGCACGGCCTAAAGCCGGCCTTAGTCGTGAGAGAGACATTGGGTACATCAAAATTAAAAAATAATTTTAATTTTGATGTCGAACTAAGGATTTAATTTATTTATATATTTATTTGATTGTGAACTAAGGATTTAAGCCACCAAAAAAGTAATCTAAAAAAAAAATTAAAATACATCGAGCTTGGTATCAAAATATTTTTTTGTCGACGGTAATTAAGACTATATATATAAGTAACTTATACGTTTAAGTAAAAAAAAACTGAACTTAATAAAGATGATAAACATTGATGTTATCGATTTTTTAATAATTTTACTTGTTTTTAAATGTATCTTTAATATTATTGAAACACATATGAATGGATATATATTTGCATTTATCTCTATTTAAAAGAAAAACTTAAAGTAGTTTTGAAAATAAATAAACTAATTCGCTAGGTGCCAAACATTTTTTGTAGGAAGAAAGTTTCGGAAGAAATAATTTACTTTACTTATTTTTAACCTTATAATAAAAAAAATCTTCTCACAGATTGTTTCTTGGTCTTCAGAACACGAATAAGGTAACGCAAATCCAAGCTGAAGCTAAAAATAATCAATCCCTAGTGGCTCAATCTAGAAGTGGGATATAGATATTTTTAAACGTAGTTTTTTTTTTATTAAATGGGTTTATACTTGATTAATAATGACATCTTATCTTCCTAGCCTTTATTATTCCCAAGATTACTTGGGGTTCTTAATATAAGAACACCATTCTATACATTTGAGGACCCTAACTGCCGTCATAGGATATAGTATCTTCATTAGAGGTACACTTTCCTTCAAATATTATATTATGTGTAATATCTTAAAATATGTTCTGATTTGTTTATAACGTACAAACGCAATCTTACATTTAGAACTTAATAAATTACTTCTAAATTCCCTGAAAGTATGGAGATTTTATTAACTGGTAACCATAGAGTCACGCTTGGTCACAGATGACATTGACAGGAAGGTTGTCACTGTCAGTCACACTCGACAATATCCTTGATCCTTGTCACACTATAATGAAGACAAGGCTTAAACCTTTTTACACCTTATATATCAAATGTAAGCGGATTAAGAACAAAAGCATTACTAATCACTTGCTTTGACTTTCAAAAATCTATTCTTTGATAATTGTAAGCTTAGATTTCCATCACCGTAACATACGTTTTAAATACACGTCAAAATATCTAACAATCAATGCTAATATAGATCGAACTAAGTGGCGTGAAATTGGAGAGGCCTATGTCCAGCTGTGGACTGCGATGGGCTGATGATGATGATGATAATGCTAATGTTATAAATTCAAAAGTAACGCTGTCTGTCTGTTATGCTCTCAAGGTTAAACAGCTGTACCTATTTCAATGACATTTGGCATAGAAATACTTGGACCTAAGCTACTCTTTACCGCGATAACCAACATACAACAACAACCCGTAATGTCCCACTGCTGGGCTCGGGTCTCCTCTCAGGAGAGGGTTAAGGCCATACATCCCCACGCTGGCCAAGTGCGTGTTGGGGACTGGCAAGAATACGTTGTGGCTACGTAAATCTTGCCGTTGGATGTTTTTAAGCCGCCCGAAGGCCTCCAACTAAGCTTCACGACTGTTATCGTATGACAACAACCGGGACCGACTGCTTAACGTGACCTCCGAATCACGGAGGCGCTCATGGTAACATGCCACCAGCGGTCACCCATCCAAGTACTGACCGCGCCATCGTTGCTTACCCTCGGTGATTGTTTCTAATCACCGAGTGCAACTGGGCTATGAGCGCCTCTTATACATACACGCGGGCGGAACATACAAATGTATCTATGGACGTCTGGAGTCAGTTACCATAAACCCGTTTATTCGTTTACCTCTCCAAATGCATTTTCTCTTTATGGATAAAATCAAACCGAAGTCATTAATAGATGGTGTTCATTGAGCGATTTCTTTTAATTATTTTTTTTACAATAATAATATTTATCTAAATATTGAGTTAAAAGTCTAAAAATTGAACAGAGTTATATGACAAAATAAATTTATGTGAGTTTACTGTTATTTAACTATGTAAATCTCGTAATTTTCAACGCATGCAATATGTTTATTCAGGTTGAAAAAGTTTTCTCATGTAAATCTTAAATATGTTAATTCGATTTCCCACGAAGTTATTTATTATACTTTATACCTAACATGTCGAATTTTCCTCGTCTCCTTACAAATGGAGCCAAAATTAAAGTAGATATTGATAGATCCAACACTTTAATTTTGGTAAAATACATCTCATGTAGTATGAGAGTACTCATGGATCGACCAAGTGAAGTCCGAAGCCGCGTGTCTGTCTGCAGCCGAATATCTGCCGACAGAATGAGATGGCGGGAAATTGCTCTGCCAAGAGTGAAGAGAGTGAGAAGAAGAAAAACGCCTAGCTATCCTAAGTTGCTCCTTATATTATAAGCTATCTGCCAGGTAAAGTCCCGTACATATGAGTCCAGCCATTCCAGAGATAAGCCGGCACTAACAGACAGATGACAAAAATAAAAAAAATAATTTATGTCAGTACTTGGTGAAAAAAGTATTTAGCGAAAAGTTGTTAATTTGAAATTACAAACAGACAGTTAAATTTTATTTATTTTTATAGATTAATAACAAATACCCTTTTTGATCGAACTGAGTAAGATGTTACTCAGTTCGATCAAAAAGGGTATTTGTTTTTAATCTAAAAATTGGCTAAATTAATACTGTCAATTGAGACAATCAATACGATGGTATTGGCGGGTAATTGGCAGTATTAATTTAGCCAATTTGTGGCATGACAATTTCTGAACAACACATTTCAATTGCCTGAATGTATACATACAGAGTGGCGGTAGGTAGGTGGCCAACAATGATGACACATACAATACATGACATACATTTTTGTTCCATATGAACACAGACAAGATGACATCATAATCACTATCTACATCCATATCCATCATTACCATCATTGATGTACTTATTTTTAATCAAAAGCAAATTGTGACCAGCCCAAGGTTATCAGAACCAGCGGATTTTTGCTCTAATAGGATGCTTAAATATTGATGCTCAATTTATTAATAACTTTGCATAATAGACATTGGTGCATAAGACTACCATTGGTATTGGGTGACTTAAATAAGTCGTGGGAGAGCCACGCTTCGACAGGAATGGGCCGGCTTGACCGGAGTGAGACCACGGCCTCACAGAAAACCGGTGTTGACACAGAAAACAGAAGCGCTGTGTCAGCGTTTGCGCTGTTTTTCACCAAGTGGGTGAAGATATACCGGAGACCCATACACCAAAGGCCGGTAACGCACTTGTGACGCTTCTGGTGTTGTGGGTGACCATGGGTGGCGGTAATCGTTTACCATCAGGCAATACGTATGCTCGCTTGCCACCAATTCCATAAAAAATATATAATGATAAATAGCATCGCACATTTCAAACACAGCTTTATCTTATCGCAAACTATATTGAATCACTGCGAAGGAACCCAGAGTTGGTAAACACATTTATATATATATAAATATATGACACGCAACGTTATTTAGTCCCAAACTAAGCAGAGCTCGTATTATGGGTACTAGACAATTGATATAAATACATATATACTTTTTTTGTAAATACATACGTATTATAAATAGAAAACACCCAAACTCCGAAACAAATATTTGCAGATCATACAAACATTTAGTACGACGAGGCCTCAAGCACAGCAGCTGCATACGCAACCGCTGCGCCACCGAAGCATAACATATCTTCAAATAGTTTAAAATGAAGTAGCTTTTGTTGTCTATTCGCTTAGATCTTTTAAACTTCTCAACGAAGTTCGATCCAGCTTCATCAATGGATAGAGTGATTCAGGAGGAAGGTTTATAATGTTTAGCGATCTGCGCTCTGCTCAACCTTTACAACACCAAGGTAACACCGTGGGATGCAGTTGGCTAAAAATAAATTAGACTGCGAATGAAATCCACGTCTCCTCGCTTAGCACTCAGGATCGTTAACCTTATAAAGGTCGGTGTATTAAATTTATCGAAATTGTTTACCTTAACGGACAATTTAGGCATCTTATTACCAACATTTTAACTCTACAAATATTCTTTATTTTCTGAACGATCAACAGATATGTACCCTAAACCTCTGTCCAGGAATACTGCTCAACATCGTGCTGACGCTAGCATTCAGTCTCACTTTAAGAAAGCCCTCCAATTAGTGTGACGTAATTGCGGGTATGACCCTGGGTGGCGTATTATCTCTTCTACTCTTCTCCATTTCATAAATGCTGTCACGAATGTTATTTCTTCTCTATATAATCTTTACGCAGAAGATTTGCAGTTGTACCGCCATTTCAACTTTGAAGAACTTGCGGACGTTGTCACTGCCATCACTAATGATCTACTCAACGTCTGTTCATTGGCAAAAGCGTTTTGGTTGCATGACAACCTGCAAAATCTCAAGCTATCATTATTGGTGGCAGGTTCATGTATAGTAGGCTTTCCTTGTAACTTAAATGTTTTTAAAGCCACTTTGTCTTGTATGGTACTGATCCATAATCGTCTGTTTAGAAACGTATGATTCAGGCAACTGCGTTAACAATTATATGAATTAACTTTCGATCTGCCCAATTCATACTATACCAATATTATAAATTTCAAAGAAACTCTGTTTGTCTGTCTGTTGTGCTTTAACGGCTAATCGAATTAAGAACATAGACAACTCTTAGCCGCTATAAATGGCGTACACGCGGCCGGACCCGATTGTACTGCAAGACCTTCAACCACTATATGTTTAGATAAAGTTCAGGGCTAAGTTACTTTTGATTAATACTTTGTATGCGATTTGGTTAAATTATCTAAACGATATAACAAAAATAAACAACATTCAAACTAATCGTTAATTGTACAGGTTACTAATTGTAATTTGTAATCACTTTGGCAAATAAATTTAAGATCTAGTCTAACAAGTTCTAGTTACTTCTATAGCGTAATTTTAATCAAGAATGAAAATATGCAGAAATAATTGTATTCAATGACATTATATACAAACGAGAAGTGATTATTTTTTCAAAGTTTAAAGGTTAGATATGTCGATCGTATGACAGTTTCAACGATAGTCATATATTTATTATATAATACCAGTTATTCTTTATATTTATTAAATGCTAATGAATAATGCAGACGGTTATTGAATCAAAACAATGTGTCAAAGACAACGAACGTCATGGTGTAGCATCATCTCAGCTTTACCGATTCGTATATATAAATAAGTTAATGTGCTAGCTATTATATTTAAAGAAGGCAATTCCCGCATTAGGAATATACATTCTGTTTCGCGGAGGATTTTACAATTATGCATGACGAATGAACGAACGAATACAAAGAAAACGCAGATTTAGAACAATATAATTTGTGAATCGCACAAAGTGTTATTCTACACTTGGTGCAGTAGATAGCGGCGTGGCAACCTCTACAACCACTAGGCCAACTGTAGAGTCAAAGAAATATGAAGAAATTTAGGATTATTATTTTTAAAATTTTCATACCCTCAGTGTCTCGATCAAAACTCAATGATTCAATTCAAAAAAACATCAACCCTTTTAGGCTTAAGACATGAATATACATTGACGAAATGCTTATACTAATAATACTATATAATACTATTGTTTCTATATATAATATGTATATAATCACAAAAAGGGTATATAGTATTTAAATTAGTTGTCTAGTACCCATAACACAAGCCTTGGTTAGTTTGGCATTTAGATGGCGTCGTGTGTTAGATGTCCGAAATAAAACAAAATAAAATAAAATAGTATTTCGTCTATGATAAGTACTTACAGAGATTCAAAATATACTCTAAAAAAATAACTCTGGGCCCCTGTGTGAAGCAGGGCTGTGTTTCACCAAGGCTGTTGAGGATACCGGAGGCCCATACCCCCACCCCTCCCCCATCCTCTCCCTAGCCCCCAAAGGTCGGCAACGCACTTATGACGCCTCAGGTATAAGTGGGTGGCCATGGGTGGCGGTTATCCCTTACCATCAGGCGATATGTCTGCTCATTTGCCCACTATTCCATAAAAAAAACAAACGTGTGTAATCGATAATCCGGACTGTATTAAAATAATAAAAAATCTGGTTTTGGACAAATACCGGTTCTTATGATTAACAATCGAGAAGTGAAGTAGGAATATTTAATTCGGAACACACTAATGAATGCAAGTATTTTTTTTTCATTACACAAAGCATTTTATTGTATAAATTCGGTTAACTTCAGGGATCTTTTAAAGGTGGGAAGCAACGCTGATTTCAGCACGAACGCGCCGGCTCGACCGGGGCGGTAAGATCAAACTCAAATGATAGTATTTACCTCGAAAGAGTGTCAAATGATGTTTCATATTCAATTTAATTAGTATATGTCGCAATAAGTCTTCTTTTTCCTCAAGTCTGGAAATATTCTAAGGAGAATGTTAATTATTATTCTATGCATGGTTTAGCTATTGTCGGTTATTGGTAAACCGGACTGCTGGACATGAGAATCACACAGAACACCATATTCCGGAGACTGTCGTGAATCGTTTATAAATTATAAACATTTTTATCGTGAATGGTATCCTTTATTTATTGTCGCATCATTTTAAACTTTCCAAGTAGGTATTTATTATATTGCATTTCATATAAAATTTACAAAGTCTGACTAATAGGTATGCTTTTAGACACTGCTCTGCAACCCAAAAACAACATGTCATTTGTTTGAAGTTAAAGTGAATTTGTGTTGTTTGAAGTTAGGGACAAAACGACTCAAATAAAGCAATATAAAAAATTAAACAGTCCCCGTGGAACGTCTGGTAGATGTAAAACATCGAAATTATTTTATATACATAATATGGATAACTCTGGGTAATAAATAACCACATCGACACATTTATTTTATATTTTTTTAAGACATCTCCTTCATTAGGAATATATATCTTGTGTACAAACATAAAATACATGAAACGGACACTGCTTAACATCTATGCTTATAGGTATCTCAGTAAGTATGCACTTTTTTTTTGTGAAAACTCAGTACAAAAATTTGGAAAGTTGTGCTGAGATCGCTTGCAAACTTCAAAGAATAGTGCACCTTTTTATCTTTGGGGTTTTGTGTAATTTCGGGTTTACGCGAATAAACCAGAAACATTCCAAAGTTCAAATCCGAGATCCAACACGTCGTTGTTGGGATACAGCCACAAACAGAAAAAGTCATGGAAAACTTCATAAAAAAAGGAATTGGCTCTCATCAGAACGTTGGACCATTTGACGGATATTTTGTTCCATAGTTAATCGGAACATATCTTCACAGCTCTCTCAAAAAAAGAGTTTAAAATGAAAAAGTGCGCTCGTACTGGTACCCCCTTTATTATAAAGAGGTAAAGATAATGCGGTTGTAGAAGATCACCTCTGAATCTACTGAACTAAAATAATTTAGAAAATTATTTTACAAATTGAATGTCATCTTAAAAAAAATTAAAATTAAAACTCTTTAGTTGTGTAAGAATCGAATTAGGAATTTTCGAAATACTGATTTCATCACTTAACCCTATCAAAATTTAGACCGTAATTTACTATTTATAGAAACCGGTATTTCGGATGAATTCTAGTTTTTCTGAATATTTCAATCAATAAAAATACTACACTTCGCTACAGACTAGATCGAACCGTGAAATTGAAGTTTTATTAGAATGTTTATGTGTGTATTACATATTATTCTATAACGTAGAAAATATTACATCAAACTTGATAAATAAAAATCATTTACTGACTACTTTTTAGTGTCTTCTTAATTAAATCATTTAGCATAGTGGATCAAGGAACCATTAAGCTTGATTGCCTAAGCTGTTAGAATTGTAAAATGCCATAATTATAGCTTGTCACTTCGAAGTTCCCAGGACCTTCACGTATCTACATCATGACCGTTACTAACGACGGAAAATATTTTTATGTTGTGTTTCATGCTTTACAATAACAGCGATGTCCATATTAATGTCCAGTGACATTCTAATGGTGATCTTCAAAGACGTCTCATCGATTTATCAGTTATCAGTATTTACCTGCGTTTCCGCCCGGTTATATGTCGGTTTGCTAAAGAGTAGCCTATATACTACCACAATAATCAAAGCACCTGAAATTTCATTAAAATCGATACAGCGGTTTAGCCGTGAACACGTAACAAATAAACACAGTTACATTCGAATATATAAATATTAATAAAATAAATATGTTCAGACATTTTAACACACAACGCCATCTAGTCCCAAACTAAGCGGAGCTTGTACTATGGGTACTAGATAACTGATATTAATACTTATATACTTTTTTTTTGTAAATACATACATATTATACATAGAAAACACCCAAACTCCGAAACAAATACTTGCAGATCATACAAACGTCTGGTCCGACTAAGGAATCGAACCCGAGACCTCTTGCACAGTAGTCGCATTCGCTACCACTGCGCCACAGAGGCATATACCATACTTATAAAACATATAAGTATGGATTCAAAAAAGGAATCTGATAAGGTGCTGTCACATTTAACGTTAATAATACTGCTGTACGGGCCAATGACCATACATTTGGCGCGGTCAGCATTTTACATCCACATTTTACACCGGTAAAACCCTATTAAATCAGTGTTACTAGCGTTAATTACTCCATATTATACCATTAGATTAATAAGTAATTTTGTATGCAACAAATAAATAACATCAAAACGAGCAAAGCTGTGTACGCAACCGTACAACTGCCTTTGAAAGTTGTATTCAATTATATTCTACCTCTTCATAATAAAGAGGCTTTAATGAATGAATATAAAATTAATGAAAGTCATTACAAAAATCTTACAATTTAATTATTTAAGGATAGAAGTTTTTGCAAGCGGCTCTGTCCGCGTGTATGTCGGTTATCGCAGTAAATAATAACAAATGTGTTATTCTAATGTATAATTATTTATTAGTTTTTGTGTGAAAGAGTAATAATCAATATTACATGCTCATAAACATTCGCATTTGTAATATTAATTTAGTAGGATATGATAATGTCGACGAGGAACAGATGATTATAATTTCCTAAGAAGCTTTTAAAACATAGGTCAATGTTATCATAATATATACAAATAAATATTTGTTGCGTAATATATCGTCATACCGCCAAGGGCCTTAGCTCAGCGGTTGTAACTTCAAATGTTGACCACAAATAATGCTCATATTTATTATGAACTAGCTTTTGTCTGCGGCTTTGCTCGCGTGTACGGCGAATATCATGGTAAAAGTAGTCCTTCCTCTAGAAGGCTTAGCTGTAACCGCGTAACAGATACACAGAGTTACTTTAGGATATATAATACTAGCTTTCACCCGCGAATTCACTCGCATTTAAAAAAGAAGTATTCTATGTTACTTCTATTACCTCCAAGAATATGTGTACAAAGTATCATGATGATCGGTTAATTAGTTTTCGCGTGAAAGGGTAATAAAACAACTTATATTCACCTTTATAATATTAGTGTAATTAATATGGATAAGTACACCTATAAACTTATGTTATGTTTATCATTTTGAGCTTTTGTGCTTGTGGATGTACCACAACTTTATATGGATTAGTCGTTGGTAGTGCGTTAAATAGGTAAAAAACTTTTTATTTGTACACATTATTACACATTTACAAGAAAGTAAATACAATTTCATACAGTTACATAATGGGCAGGCAGATGGGGCAGATGTACATACATACATACATCATTATCATCATCAGCCTACCGCAGTCCACTGCTGGACATAGGCCTCTCCAATTTCACGCCACTTAGTTCGATCATCGGCTTCTAGCATCCAGCTCCTGCCAGCCGTCTTATGCAGATCATCACTCCAACTGGCCTATGGACGTCCCACACTACGTTTCCCAAGACGCGATCTCCACTCAAGAACCCATTTACCCCAACGGCCAGCCCAGCCCACTGCTACTTCATATACATACATAACTATAAATATAACATTAAAAAACAATAACATTCACTTCACACCAGGTATGTCAAAAAAAAATCTGTTATACTTCAAAATAAAAGCTACTTGCTGGTTTATCTGTCCAGAAGAAGAAAACAGAATTGAGTTAGAAACCTCAAGGTGTTTTGTTCTCATTCAAAAGCACCACATCATAATTATATTTCTAAGATACTTAATCTACCAAGAATGATCTAAGATTTAGCAGAACTTACAATAAAAACCATTAACACAAACGACTTCATTACGACCGAATTGTTTGCTTTATTTCATAAAAGATGAATTTATATTAAAAAACAAATTTACTGACATAACGAAAACAAAGATGCAAAATATAATTATTATATTTCTAACTTTGCTGCAATAATTATTTGTCATTAATTAGTAAACAATGAAAACAAAGTCGACTAGCTAATAAATCTTAATAAGATCAGCCTTAGACGGCGTTTATTTTTTAATTCCTGATTCTTTAAAAGACGAACGTGTTGTGATATCCAATGAACTAAATAAACCTTGCAAACAAATATTTTTTGTTTATATCTAATTCTGAACATGGTTAATAAATAATCTGGTAATTGAAAAATTGTCTTGTTAGTACTGATTTAAATGTTAGGCTATAAAATTTAATTTATTCCAGTTATTTAAATTGTTGCTCTATCAAATCTAGATAAACCTCGTTAACGAACTATTGTCATGTATATGTGCACAACTCTAGCCATAATCCTCTGTCTTCTACTGATGTAACCGAAGTGAAGTAAGATGAGACTGGTATGTCTGGTCCGAAAGTCCTCAAGGTCAAAATCTCCGCCATTCAATACCAGTGCGGACTCTTGCGCTCGCCAGTACAGGGTAGCATCTGACATGGAGAAGACTTTGATAGTGTTAGCGTGCCTTTGCGGCTTCGGTGAGTACTATTTATATTCAATAAATAAAATAAAACACTTATTGTTTTATGGTTTACAGTAAAATAATAAAAGTTTAAAGGTTTTAATAAGCACTATGCGTAAATGATCCTTTTGTATGTATTTTATTTGTTTTGCATTAAATTTTTTAATAAATATAAAATCGATTATCTACTGCAAACATTGTAGTTTTTTAATTAGAAATGACTGTTTGTAAGCATTACTAAAGTTCAAAAAAAATAAGTGCTAACTAATGTAAATTTATTTGAAAAAAATGAATAAAATAACAAATCTTGTTTTTTCTCATAATTTTCACAACTTAACTTAAAATATTTATTTTTTTATATAAGTTTCAGTAGCGCCGTATGCACATAATAACATCTATGATATCTACGAATAACTTTAGACGAACGCATTTGTACGCAATTGTCGGGCTAGACACGAAAAAACAAGCTGTTATGGATATACAAACATTCGTTTACTTATTGCCACCTTTTAACCTTATTGTACCTGTGCTTTTTTTATTTAAAACGATAAAATAATTTCATAGTAATTACATCATCGTCACTGACAATTCGATTACGGATCGTACAAGTATCAACGAGTTAAATAGACGGCTTTTTTTTCTATTTATGCAAACATAATGACAAAATAAATGTGATAATTTTTCTAATGTACGCGATTTTAAGCAGTAGTAATAGAATTATATATACTTAGTATTAAAATTTTGGAGTTAAGTGTTCCATTTGCCTACAGTAACTCAATTTTTTTTAAAATAACTGAAATCAAATTCAATGTAATTTATTAATTGATTTTGCCAAGTCGGAGTAGAATAAATTAGTAGAATCGGTAAAATCGTATTCCAAGTGCATATACTGAATGGATGTAAAGGAAAATAATGTATTTTATAAATGAAGGTTGGTATGACATAGAGAGGATTCACTTATACTTAGTACTTAATCGCGACATGGTTTTAGCGGTTAAACGCAAGAAAACAATAGACAGAATCAGTAAACAAGAAGTGTCATGCCTTTATGTAATTATTGTTTAATTACGCGGTTAATTATTTCAATTAATCGTTGTCCGTTTGTGTAAATTATGTAAGATCATTTTATGTGAAATGAAAAAAAATCTTTTTTCTAATTATAGAATTGGAAAAATGTTTTTTTTTTCATTTTCTTTACGATAAGATATTCCTTTAAATAGAGTGAATTGTGATAGTAGTCATTACTATAAATTCCTTTACAAAGTAATTTTGTACAAGAACAAATCAGAATTTTAATCACAAATTTTAACGACAAAGCTGACTTTAAGAACTGGACCAAATTGAAATGGGACCACACGGCAAAAACAGCACCAGCTTTCAAATAAAAAAGCATCATCAAAATCGGTTCACCCAGTCAAAAGTTATGAGGTAACATAGGTATATATATATATATATACTTATTACCATTAAAATTCTTTATTTTGATACCACACTCGATGAATTTTGAAAACATATTTTTTTGAGATTACTTTTAGACGTAAGAAAAATTTTTTTTTAGTTTTTTATACCCAGTATCACTCTCACAATTACGAAGAATCTATTGACACTACTCACATAAAAATATGACAAGGCGTTTAGGCTCAAGGGCGTGCGTCAAAAAAATATACATACATGCATACAGTCGATAAACATAACCCTCCTTCTTCAGCAGTCGGGTAAAAACAAATACAGTCGAATTGATAGCCTCTTTTCTTGTTTGAAGAATGTTAAAAATTAAAATTGTTCACTAAATCATAATTCGTCGATTAATATATAATTAGTAATTAAAGATCAACGAACTTAAAGTCATTGTAACAATAGCTACCTAAATTATTACAAAAAAGCTAGATGAGTCCTGCGGTATCATCCATGGTTTAACTTTACCCGCAGGTAACGGGTCGAATCAATGTCTTTTTTTAAAATCTAAACCATTCTCGAATCCTCAGGAATACACACAAAAAAAAATTAAAATCGGTTCAGGCGTTTAGGAAGAATTTAGTCACATGCACACGCACACAAGATTTATATATGTAAAGATGGACAGCTACCCGCCATTTTCATGATTTTAAAAATAGAAATTGTGTTTTAATCTCACGGAAAGGTTAAGGTTTTATTATTGAAATTGCTTCAATGTTAGGTAAAATAAAATTAATAATTATCGGAACGAATAGCATAACCTTTATCAAATTTCCGTTAGAGTTCGTAAAAAATTATAGGAAATAACTCCTAGGTATTTTAGGGTATTTATTACTCATCATAACATACCTTTTTTGTCAGTCTTTTAAACTTTCACTCTACATAATTTATTGTTTGTATTGTTATGTATTTTTACATAAAAACGTTAGGTTCTCATAATTTTTTACTCAAAATATGATCACGTTGAACAAATTTTGGTTCCGATATAATTTATAAATTAGTTATACCTTGGTAGATCAGTCTGGACCTTGAGATATATTTAAAATACAAAAAATAACGCCGCGAACAAAGGTGATCTTCAAATTTTAGAACAGGATCTTCAAATTAGTCATCGCAAAAATTTATTCAACATTTTGGTTTGTTATTTTTTAGTTGTTTGATTAAAAGTCCATGTCAAAACGAAATACTTATTATCAGTATAATAATAATACTTTATTACGAAAACAAGATTCACAGCTAAATTACATTATGAGATAGAGAACAAAAAATACAAATAGAAATAAAACAAACAAAGAGAAAAGGATACAGACCAAATAATACCGTGTATAATAATAAAATATAGACATATGAAAGATTTAAAAAAAAGATAAAAATTAGGCTACTGTTTTTAACCAGTACTTGTACATACAGGACGTAACATTCCTATCTGACAGACTTAAAATGATGGCTTTCTTATACCGGTCAATTCTGGACATGAATTGAGCAATGCGGTTTCTATGGATAGCTTCAAAAGGCATACCGGAGTCTATAATTTTTTAGAAGTCTTTAATCTTTGAAAGATAACTGTTAGAACGGATAGGACTTCCACTGGTAGATAGTTCATGATATATAGAGTAATTTAGGCTACCTTTTTAGACATAATAACCGCGAGTAACACTGTGGGGCTCAGCTAGTATAGTTACATAACTTAACAAGTTGACACACGAGTAAAGATTATGTAACTCAAAGTTAACAAACTGCGAAAACATGGCACTCCTTGTCCTGATTCATCGTTTTGTGCAAATTGAATTACTGCCGTGATGGTATCGTTGATTGTCGAAAAAGTTCCTTGTGTTGCTTCTACGGAATATAGATCGATAGAAGTAACCAAGTGGTTAAAAATGTATGTTTATATCTTGTTTCTTTGGTTTTTTTGTGAAGACGGTGGAGGAGGAGTGTGGTTATTTCTTTTATGGTCCATCTATGTTTTTATGTTCCGCCGTAGCACTTAAACTAATTAACTGATTTTTGCGAATGAAATATCAATTGTTTCGTAATAAAGACCCGGGTAACATCTAATCTAATATATAAAATTATCGTGTCGCTGTGTTTATTAACAAAGTCCTTCGAAACGGCTGGACTGAAATTTTGTGTGCATATCGGATAGGTCTCGGCCAACATCTAATTTTCATACTCCTAAATGATAAAGGTGAGCCCACCCCTAAATATATTTTTTTATTACTTTTTAATTTTTTTTATAGCAAAACTTTGTTTGCCGAGTCAGCTAGTAAACTTTATAAAATTTTATCAAAGCTTTGACGTCATCGGGTTATATTTTTTAAACGAAATCTGCCGTACCTTTACAGCTGATAAATTAAGTAGGTGCAGAAGCTCTTATTCAATTTACGCCTGCATTTATTACGAACAAAGTATTTTTTATATAAAAAAAATAATGTTTCGGTTCAGTGGTTAGTGACCCCAAGTGCTAACCGGGGTTACTGGACGCGATTCTGATGTAGGAAAAACATATTTGTGTTTTTAAATCATTTGTTGAGTGTAAATATAATCTGTACGTATTTGAAAATATTTATGTATGTTTATTTAAAATCTGATAACTATACCATAGGTACTCCGCTTAGTTTGGTATCACAGCGTCAGTGTGCGAGATGTATGAGATTGTTATTAGTACCAGTCGACATTTTTTTTTCTTTTTCTAGTTTCTCATACCCATACCTACTAATTGCGAATGCATTGTCTGCATTCGCAATGAGTATGGTGACTACCACTCTTGGATTCTGCTTATTCTTTTCATCAAGCAGTATAGAGTCATTTTGGCAAGGCCATACATAAAAAGCTTTCTGTACTCCTCCTCCGTATAAACCTTGACCGTGTCAAATTTCGTATTCCTTCGTTCGCATGATTTTCGTAAAAACGAGTACAAAGTTTTGCTACATTGCTTCTCGTATGGATACAGAACTAATGAGCTTATGTCAAAAGTGTTATGACACCGCCGTCACAGCCAATGATAGGTGGTCATAGTGTGAGAATGTAAAGTTCCATAGCACCTGAACCATGACCGCATTAAACTTAATAGAAAGCGAAAGTTCCAGATGTATATGGTAACTTATTCAATAGATATAAGTAAATTTATCGCATATAAACCAACCGTTAGATGAAAAGTAAAACGATCATTAACAATATGTTATTTCTTTATCCGTAACAAATGCACTTTTTAAGGGTACTTATAACAAATTAAAAAAAACTGATCAAGTTTTAAAACATCTTTTTTATTAATGTAACAATTTAATCAACTTGCTAGCCTTTATTTTTACCAAGATTATTAGGGGTTGGCTACTAGTTCAGTTTTTACTATAATATCAGATTTTACACGAAGCCACTGGCATTGGACCTCCGCAACCCTGAGGGCGAATTGAATTCGAAAGTTGAACTAGTTGTCAGTATATTTGAGGGCACTGACTTTCCAATAACGATTGCCCAAGATGTCCATGACAACCAGGATTGACGGCTAAATTTACTTTCCGAGGCACGGGTGTGAAACAGTACATAACTTCTATACTACGAACTGTTAACAAACTTGTAAGAAAAACCCAATAACTCTTGGCTCGACCTGGAAATGACTGGGAATGACTGTTTAGTTTTGTCCTGGTTGGCAATCGAATCCTCGGTATCTGGCTAAACAGTCAAGCTCACTAACCACTAGGGCTTCAGATCCGTCAGCAACACATAAATAACGTTAGTGTCAATTTAAATCTATTAATGTTTTAATGTTACAATAAACTCAAAACTAATACCTATGTTATTTAAGAAATAAACACATGCTCATTAAATAAATACTGAATATTTCGGACATCTAACACACAACGCCATTTAGTCCCGAACTAAGCAGAGCTTGTGTTATGGGTACTAGACAACAGATATAAATACATTTATACTTTTTTTGTAAATAATTACATATTATACATAGAAAATACCGAAACTCTGAAATAAATATTTGCAGATCATGCAAATATTTGACCCCACCCGGAAATCGAACCCGAGACCTCAAGCACAGCAGTTGCATACGCTACCGCTACGCCACCAAGGCTGATAATAGTATTTACAAAATTTATTATAAAACAAATTTCAGAAATAATTTTAAAGTTTGATGTTTTATACATAGTAGTATCTATATTTATAGTTAAATAATACTATGGCACTAGCATCCTATATCCTAAGGTTATTCGCTAAGGTCTAATCTACTTCTATAAAGAAACTCATCAAAATCAGTTCATTGGTTCATCCGTAAAAGCGTAAAGTTAGTATGGAATGTCAGTGTGGAGTATGAATCTGATTGTTGTTTGTTGTAAGAATGTGTGTGACAATCAGAAAAGTACAGTTTTCATCATGGTGCGGATAAATTAAAGCCTGCCATTGTTACTTAATAATTTTCTTACAATATCACTATTTTATTTCAACAGCGCTTGCCCAGTTCGGAGGCCAATCTTACAATAGGTACCAAACTCAGCCACAACAGCCGCCTAAGGCAGCTCCCGCACCGAAACTACAATCAGGATGTCAGGAACTAAACGAACGCTACCCTGTTCCCGGAAGCTGTGACAGTTACGTGGAATGCATTGTAAGTAACACTTCAAACTCTTCAAAAAAGACATAGGTATACAATAAAAATAAATATTTAGGACATCTAGTGCAAAAGTCACGCTTCGGCATGCATGGGCCGGCTCGACCGGAGTGATACCGTTGCCTCTCAGAAAACCAGTGTGAAACAGCGCCTGCGCTGTGTTTCACCGATTGAGTGAGGATACTGGAGGCTCATAATCCAAAGCTACCTCTCATCCCCCAAGGCGCACTTGTGATGCCTCTGGTGTTGCGGGTGTCCATGGGCGGCGGAAATCGCTTACCATCAGGTTATACTTTTGCTCGTTTGCACCCTATTCCATAAAAAAAACACAGCGCCATCTAGTTCCAAACTATACAGAATATTAAAATATAAGGCTGACAAGTTTGTTCGTTGAGTTAAAAACGCTAGTCTCAGGAATTAGGGATTGTATTTGAAAAAATATTTTAGTGTGAGATAGCCCAATTACTGAGGAAAGCTCCATTTTACCCTTTTCTGTGCGGTAATCCCCTCGGATACCACCGACTTGTGGTTATGTCGGACTCGAACCGACTAAAAACCGCACTCCATCTGGGGTACTAGAAGCCGGGGAACCAGATGTACCCTCGGAAGGAGATCCCTGGAACCCCGACGTACCTCGGGCCACCTTCGGTTTCTAAATGGCCCCCTCCTGTGTGGAAACTCCGATGTTTACGTTGATGCCCCAAATGCTGGAGTGCGAGAGCTGCGAAACACGCGCACCTCCCACAGCTCCATTTTACCCTCATATTAAACATCACGTTCGCTGACGAAAGTGTGTAGATCAACTAGTTAGATAATAGCTTAAATATTGCATTGACAATATTTCATTACTTATGAAAGCATGAACAAATAATGTAAATAAAGTGTAATGGCGGCCTTAAAATGAACCGTGACGACAAAACCAACATTCGACAAATAGGACTATGTCTCATTCTTTTGTGTAAAACCATTCGCACACACTGAAAGAAGCAATAAAGAACGCGTTATTTGCCAAACGTGATGAGAATTTGATGATGTTATGACCTTCTCTTGATTATAAAATGTTACTAAACGGATATTATCTTAATTTTATGCGAAGTTATTTGTTCAATAAGTACATTTAATCAAATTAGTATAAATACATTAGTATATTGATTTCGGTTTCTGCCAAACCAAGCATATTTTGCCGAAATATAATTTTTGTGATAAAAATTTTAGTTTTGCTATAACTATTCTATCTATTTTTTTATATTTTATTTATGACAGCTAGTTTAGTACAAGTTTTCGATTCGGTTAAAAAATATTCATTTTTAATATTCAATTTTGCTGGAGAGTAAGTTAAATGAAAAAAACTCGTTTAGTGAATTATTTTACAAAAGCCTGATATTGATATTGTTTTTATTTTAAATAAGTTTAAACTAATGACTAAAGGCTTTATATTTGTAAATAATACGATGCGATTCATAAATATGGTGGCAATAATTTGTGCTCAGCGCTATTCGGAATACGAACGTAATTATATTTTTTGCTTGAAACCAAAAATTATGCAAATGTATAATGTACACAAATTAGTCTTACTATCCTTTGTCTTTTTGGAATGTGAGTTTTCAGTTTAATTTTAGTTAAACTATATATATATTTATATTCCAGTGATAGTTAAACTTTAATTTAAAATAAAAGGTACATTTTTAAATAACTCTCAAAAATAAAACTGCCCAAGATTCAATACTTTATTGTTATTTGATGATTGATCTATCTCAATTTGCATTTTTAACAAGTCACTAATATGGCTGTAGATATACAGTTCTTCATAAAACATAAAACATTGTTTTAATTAAATGTATATAACCTAATAATAATTTTTTTAGTATTCGAGTAAAAAAATTTAAAATTAAAAAAAATATAATGAGTTGCTTAATCCAAAGTTATCAATTTGTTGCGTATTCCCAAAACAATTTAGTTCAAAGCGATTTCGTGTGACGTTTTAATAGAAAGAAAACATATATCATTGTTTTTAATTATTCACAAAGTTGAACACAATGGTAGTTCTAGACTTATCACAATCATAAATCGCAGTGACACAATTAGTATTGCTTTTAATAGCCAACGTAGAATGATCTATGAACGATCAAAATGGCCATGACTTTGTTTTGTAAAGTTTTTCATTAAAGGTACAACTGATTCTGCATATCTGACAACATTGATGCCAAATTTCATTATCACCATCAACGGCTGTTAATAGTCCACTGATGGATAAAGGCATTCCCTTAGAACTGAGTGTGGCTACTTCCACATACAGTGGCAACAAAAATATATGACAATGCCATCTACCGAAGAAACAACGAACTACGGAGTAACAAAGAAAACTAAGAAACTACCAATCCTGAATCGTGCAATAGAAATTCTTGCGCCGATTAATTTATATACAACTTCCCAACATCAACCGTAGGGCCGTGGTCGGCCAGGCATGATCACCTCGCCTGGTCGGAGGATCCTCCCTTTGTGTTGGAGGAACATGTGGCCCGTTCCTCCACACTGAGATTAAAATTTCATAACATCAAAAAAGCCGCAAGAAAACTTTTAGATTTTAACTAGAACATCTTCTAAACCAATTAGCACAAGAAATATATGTAAAAAATAATAATATACCTAAGTTATACTTATTTTTTTAATGCAGAATGGAACAGCCGAGGAGAAGATATGCCCCGATGGCTTACGATTCAACCCGAACGTGCACATAACCTCGTATCCTTGCCAATACCCCAACGAGGTGACCTGTCTTGAACGGTCGTCTTTACGTGAGTAACATACTTTACACGAACTACCTCATCGAAATACACGATATTTTAATATCACTTAATATTACTGTATCATCGCTGATTTTAGATAGCGTAACGTAAAAACTTGAATCTATTTCTGGAGCTGAACGCGTACTTGGAATATTTTATTAAGTTTTATTTAAATAACTGACATGAATGGTTCAAGGTTATCCAATAAGTTAAGGCATTAATTTCCTCTAAGTTATTTGAAGTTTTTTTCTGTATGTTGTCTTTCAAAGAAGCATAGTCATTTACGAGAAATATGTCATTTATTTATATTTTTATGTGTATTCATGGTCTACCTATTCTAATTAATATTTAAACAATAATTAAGCCTTCCTGATGACCTTTCCGATACTTGTTCTAGCTTTTTGTTTTCATAGACAGTCTAAGTATATTCTAATATCTTAATTCATATGTAATTAAAGTAATTAATCTTCGGAAAACCTATTAACATAATTTGCCTTTTTATTTCTAGAGCCCCCTCAACCGACTGATCAATGCCCCAACCAGTTCGGTTATTTCCGGTTAGGAGATCAAAGGAACTGCAGTTACTTCAGAACTTGCGTGAACGGTGTTGGCTACGACTTAACCTGTCCCGAGGGTCTTGCCTGGAGTTCTCAGACATACCGCTGCGAGTGGCCTGATGAGGTCGAAGATTGTGATGTCGAAGGTAAGCAATTAAACCTCCCTAAATTGGGAGTATAAATAACTATCAGGAAACATGTTTGAAATAGAGAATCAGCTTAGTCCTATTTCGTAATATAAGTTCAGTGCGCATTTAGAACGTACTGAACTCATGGACCATATGTCTAAGACCTTAGCACACAGTTCGTCTTAACACGTTTTAAAATATTCGTGAACACGACTCGGATTGTGAAAACACTTAACAGCTCAATGAAAGTTGTGTCATCGGTCTGAGAACGGCTTTAGGTCATAACACAGGAATTTCATTACATGACCAGCAAACGGAGCTATTTGTATACAATCTGTTTTATTTTTAGCTTTCCTCGGCTTCCGTTGTCCTGAAATCCCGGAAAGCAAGGAGCTTGGCCCACCAGCTGGTTACAGATTCTATAGGTAAGTTTAAATTAACAGCAAAAGTACATACAATAATAAAGTAGGTACTTAAAATAGTCGTGTGTTTACTATTAAGTGATAGAAGTTGAAATACCGAGAACTGGTTACTTAAGAGTCGACCGGTCAGTCGGTGTCAATACTTAAATGTCAGGAGATGAGCGGCGACCTTGCTTATATAACCTCGTTATTAGAAATACCAGTTTGCTAATACGTCCTCATATGATGCAAAAGAATATACCATGCAAGCGTTAACTTACTACACCTGTTCTCTGCATTATAAGAATGTATGTTTAGGAAGTAGATTAGAATTAAAAGGAATGGACACGTTGTAAATCAGTTTTGTAGCTAATGATGTTTCGGCTAAAATACTAGTGCATATTGTAACCAAGAATCCAATTAATGCGTCAATATAAACGATCCATTAGTAAAGTATGGAGTGCTAATCTAAAGATAAAACTAATTTTGTTTATTTTTGGCACAAAATGGGTTATGCGGCGATTTTATATTTTACATACACTGAATTCAATTCTATTCTCAATTAGTTAGCTTTGTCTATTTTTTGTAGGTTTTATTACCTACTTATTTTTAGATATTAGAATATACAGAGTGGAATTTCGTAACGCCACCTACAGGGAAAGTACTCTTAAAACTGTAGATAGAAAATTTTACTCAAAGAAAACGTTCTAAGTTTTACTTACTTAAACACTTTTTCTTTTTCTAAAATCAGCTTGCCACACGCGAGGATCGAAACGACTAAAATCTGTAGAAAAATCACTCTATACTTTTATTGCATCAATCGTTAGGGACAAGTAGAAGGATGAAATCTCTTTAACAAACTTGATAACCCAAATGAGAGAAAAAGCATAAAATCTTAAATTATTTTAATTATTTACAAAAAATGGTAAACTAACTGCTCGAAATGGGCTCCATTTTCTTGGATACATAAATGTATTCTTCTAATGAGTTCATTTCTAGTAACCTTTAATGACCAGTTATGGTGAATATTTTAAATGATATTCTGGACTTCAACTCTGAACTCGTTTACATTTGCATAAGATTTAATGTAAATTTGATTTTTTACACATCCCCACAAAAAATATCTAAAGGGGTGAGATCTGGTGATCTCGAAGACCATCCGATTTTGCGTTCCAGCTGTTATGCTCGATTCTGCTGTTATGCGCTGGAGCACCATCTTGCTGTAGAATTATTTGGTTTCGCTCTTCCTCGGGGAAACCTTTTAACTTATTTCTTAAGATATGCAGTATTTCAAGGTATTGACAGTGTTTAAATGACCTTCATGCACGTGGACCCTTTATACTAGAGATCGGTCAGAGGTCGAATTCGGCCATAAATCATTTTTTTAGCTTACTAGACCCCTCCTTCATAAAAAAACTTTAACTGTTCATTTCATACTCCTCCATTCGCAGAGTTTTCGTAGAAAGGGTACAAAGATTTTGCTTCGTGTGTTAATGATAATATATAACATTACCTACCTATTTCCTATTACTAGGAATGTTGTTATTATTTAGATTACCTAAACTTTTAGTTCAAATATTTGATTCGTAATATACCTTTTCATAAATAAAATTTTTGATCATTGCAGGTCCGAAGCTAATTGCCAGAAATACTTCATGTGTATAGGCAACAAACCCAGAGTATTGTTCTGTGGTAGTGACACAGGTTTTGACGATCTAACCTCAACTTGCGTCTCCGCTGACGAAGTTGACACATGCCCACCAGAGTTGAGACAAGCAGCCGCCCGCGCCAGGGAAGACGAGAAACAGCGTTTTATCAAAGAAACTGAATTCTCTGCTAGATTATCATCAGGCTATTCACCCAAGAAGAGGTACTACTAAAAGGGTGGCTAGAATAAATACTCGTAACATTTCCGTAATGCCTAGTCTATTAACTAAGTTAGTCTAGTCTAATTTAAATAACTGAGTTACCATAGCACCCGTAGTAATAGTATATTTTCAACTTTGCATATTTGACTCTGTGTAGTGCTGAGATTGTCTGATATGATTAAAAATAATTGCATCAAGTTATTTTTTTGTACCCAGATACGTAAAAGTTAGATATGGTTTTTTATATGTTAAGTAGTTATGATTGTAGTACAAAATAAGACAAAATTTGACTTTGTCACATGAGCTACAGATTTAAATGTTACACAAAACCTTTATTGTAGTTACTTCACCTAAGATGAAAGTGTATATTTTATCTGTTGTATTTTTCATATCAACAAATTTGATACAGTTTTATATTAAAATACCATAAACCTAAGACATGTTTTATTATCACCTTAATGACACTCATCGTAATTATACCTAGTTACCTATCCATTATCCATAGACATCGTCTCATAATATTTATTAGTATATCCATTAGAAATCATAGATAGTTCTTATACAAATGATTGTATGAATCAGTTCGAAAGATCAAAGTAATTAACGTTGGTATGTATTTTATCGTGTGATATAACAAAAAATTATGTAAGCTTACACACACACACACACACACACACACATAAACACACTGAGAATGTTAAATAGATAAATTGTATAATTGATTAGATATTAGTCCTAGGCATAAGACAATCCTATTGTTTGATATCCACGGCACAGACTCTGCCTAGAGTTGCTGTCATACAAAATGTTAAAATTTTGTATGCTTTTTTTCAAAGTAAATTTTTATTATTCTAATGTAATTATACTATGCGACAGTTCAAATAAGTCACAGATAACTTCAGCAGTTTGATGGAAGAGAAATTTAATTAAACACTTAACATTTAAAACATTCAATATGAAAGGGATTCGAGTAGATTCTCTTTCTTTCTTAGATTGCTAACGTCTTTGTTTCCCTATATTATTGTTAAACTACGTCATTAATCGTTCATATGATTTCATTTCCATATATTTATTAGTTTTATATTAATGTTTGCGTTTGTAGAATGTTGATTTGTGCAAAGGAGACAGATTTTCAAGTTCGTACACATCTAAAAAGACGTGACTACAAAAAAACTCATATTCTCATTTGTT
The DNA here is from genome assembly GCA_003709505.1 of Hyphantria cunea. NCBI lineage: Eukaryota > Metazoa > Arthropoda > Insecta > Lepidoptera > Erebidae > Hyphantria > Hyphantria cunea. Next base: position 507,456 of record PKRV01000461.1, read on the forward strand.
CGGTAGTTCATTAAGAGTATGCATTGGTTATTCATAAAATTTACTCACGTGGTAATGTATTACTAAGACTAACAAATTAGCGATTTAGCTTTCAGCATTGATCTATTATACATGTTTATCTCGATGACTTTCGTTCACAAACTCAAAATATGATATATTCACATTACATTCGACGTTTGATGCTAAATACTTTATGTGTTACTAGAGTACATTTTACAACATTCATGAAAATAAGACTAGTTGGGAACAATCGATGAATTTCAATCGAATTTTTACTACTGGGAATTGACCTTCAGAGCATCGATCAGACCCAAAAATAAAATCGTTGATCGAAATATGTGAATGTTATTATAATAAAATATTTGAGCGATTGACTGTTGATAGAAGTTGTTTTACGATGGTAAGGATTTCTTCCTTTTTATATTTTTAATGAGGCTATATCACCTTACGACATAGCAACAATGATAATAGGGAGAGCCACGCTTCGGCATGCATGGGCCGGCTCGACCGGAGTGATACCACGGCCTCACAGAAAACCGGTGTGAAACAGCGCTTACGCTGTGTTTCATCGAGTGAGTGAGGATACCGGAGGCCCATACCCCAATCCAACGCCCCCTATCCCACTCCCCCCAGGCCGCCATAGTGTGGGTTACCATGCTGCATTGTTCTTTATCGCATTGAGGATGGTGTCCACCACTCTTGGATTCTGCTCATGCTTTCCATCAGGCAGGGCAGAGTCATTTTGGCAGTTTAAATATATAAAAAAAAAAATACAAAATAAACTAATACTGTTTGTAATATTGCTAATGGTCAAATTAATATCAAATTGATAACAAAATTTTGAATAACTCATGAAGCCTCAAATTACGCAAATTAAATGTAAAAATTAAATGTATCAAATTTTGTTTATCATAAAAACTTCTTAATTTCATAGGTTTTTCATACATCTCTCTCTTTTTCTTGTATTCTAAAAAAATAAGTATATTCAATGTTTATCTAACATGATGGACTACCTCTTCATTTGGGACAAGATTGAGGTCAACTTCATATGCCTCAGTAAACATAAAGGGCACATTAGCAGTGGCATAAGGTACCGCCTGCGTTGTGGTTTGTGGTATGAATGACATTTCGAGCACCATCTTGCTTTCTTCAGAATAACAAATAAGAAGTCTACATCATCAAATACGAAGAAAATTGAATTGATTAGACAAAGAAAAATTAGTAATTAATCTCATATTTATGTATAGGTATGTGTATTTTGGTGGATATATACAGCGGGTTTTAGGGGTTTGGATTGTAAGGTTGTTCAGTCTTGTAATTGACAAAATTAAGTTTATCTTTCAAAGTTCAGTGACCCGCGTTGAAATACGTCAAATCAACAGTACTTTGGAGTGGGATTATGTAACGATGAACTGGAAGCAGTGCTGTGAGTTCACAAGAAAACCACCCAAACAATGCACAGAAACCCTGCCCCTTAGTTGCAAAATCTGTTCTAGTGTATCAAGTATCATTTAGATATTGACTTGATTGAGTTATGCTTTGGCTGTAATGGACCAGCTTGGCTGGAATGATGTCACGACTTCCATTGACAAGTTTTTTTCAAACATGTGCCTGGGCAAGTGACTCTAAGTGAAAGCATGAGCAGAATCCAAAGGTTCATCATTTCGTTGCGAATGCCTACAATGCTACAACGCAGAATGGTCAACCCCAATGGCGACTTTTTAGAGGCTTCTGCATCATTTCTTCTTATTCAATTCTTTTTTTTTAGTGCTTTCACCGAGTAAGTGTCTTTAACATAGACCAAAAGTCGGGGATGGGTATGGGGATACTCATTGCTGACCAAATCACATACCATCATTACAGCAACTGTAAACAGCCTTTTATAGGCCACTGCTGGACGTAGGACTCTCTTTAAAAAAGAGGTTTTGGCTGGCGAGACGAATTGGTTTAGGCTTTGTATCGAGTTTTCTTTCTCCTTGTAGTGATGTTGTCCTGCATGATTTACTACCTTAGTTGCCTCTTAAACACTCCTCCTCAACACTCAGTATTCTAAACACGTCCCCCACGATCATTGCCGACTCAAAAGGTAGCAAAGGGTGGCATTTCTATTATATTATTATAGTCTATTATATTATTATAGCAATTTAACTCATCTTACACACGTCACTCTGAACACCAACTAGACAGGGACTTCACTATGGCAACAAAACTACTGACATATGGAGATGACATATGACATAGGGAGATCGTTTTTTGTTTTTGCGAAAGACGGTCCCCATTTCATGTCATCCACGTTTTTTATATTTTTTTATCATTAATTCCATCACGACGAAGACTTGAAGACTCGAAGACTTAGAATTGAAGACTTGAAATACTTGACATTGGCAGAAATAGCTGATCCGGCTGATTGCCATATCATCAAAAGAAGAAGAACTACTGACAGGCATACTTATAAAGAACATAAAATAAAAAAAAATAGGGATGGGTCACCCTTATCATTTAAAGATATGAAAAATAGACGTTAGTCGATTCTCAAACCTACACGATATTCACACAAAATTTCATACAATCGGTCCAGCCGCTTTAGAGGTCTGGTAACAAACCCCGCGACTCAAGAATTTTATATGTTGGTTGATTTACTCGCTTATCAATGATAAAATGACATCTTCCACATCTCTAAAAAAAGTTTTCTTAAAAACCAAACTATTTAAAAACCCACACTAATTCTTGTGCATCTAAATCAAAATAAAAAAAATCACCGAATAATTACATAACCTTTGGCTAAAACTTTGCTTTTGGCTAAATCTTTAAAATTGGCTAAGAGTCCGTTGTAATATTTAACACTCATGAGATATGTACAATGGCTTTTAAGTTTCCAAATAAATAAATATTTCTAAATACATCCATTCTTCTATTATTAATTCGAAAGTAACTCTGTCTGTCTGTTACGCATTCACGTCTTAAACGCTTGACGAATTTGGCTGAATTTCGGCATAGAGATATTTTAGATCTTGGAGAAAGACATAGGCCACTTTTTGTCGCGATAACCGACATAAACGAGGTGCTGCGGGCAAAAGCCAGTCATCATCATCATCATCATCAGCCTATCGCAGTCCACTGCTGGACATAGGCCTCTCCAATTTCACGCCACTTAGTTCGATCTATGGCTTCTCGCATCCAGCTCCTGCCAGCCGTCCCGCGCAAATCATCGCTCCACCTGGCTTGTGGACGTCCTACACTACGTTTGCCTAGACGCGGTCTCCACTCAAGAACTCGTTTACCCCAACGGTTATCGGTTCTTCGGCAAATGTGGCCAGCCCACTGCCACTTCAGCTTGCTAATCCTGTGGGCTACGTCGATGACCCTGGTTCTTTGTCGGATCACCTCGTTTCTAATGCGATCCCTTAGAGAAACGCCGAGCATATACCTCTCCATTGCACGCTGAGCGACTTTAAACTTATGGACCAGTCGAACCGTAAGTGTCCACGTTTCGGCTCCGTAAGTCATAACACGATTGTCAAAAGCCAGTGCAAGGTGCATAATGTCTTGCTAAACGATCTCAATCATCACCCAATAATTTACCTTGATGAGAATCGAACCCAGGTTTTCTGGCATAGCAAATGCCACCAACAACTGAATTAACAGGTCTATCAAACATCACATTGCATACATTGCATTAATACTTTGAATTAAAATACAGTGTATGGAATAATAGTAATGATATATAATACAATACACTAAAACATATTTTATAATCACTTTGTAATAGATATAATTAATTATATAATTAACTATCTATCATCTATTAATGCAACGTTACACTTGATATATAAGGTCATGAATACAGACAACACCTCACTCTACTGGTTCTACTTGCAAGAATACTAAACTTAGTGTAGTTAAAATGGCCATCTTCTTTTACATTGCTTTGGCTTTTGTAGCCTCTTGTAAGTATTTCGTCATTTCCGTATTTTATTTTTCTATTGTTTTATATTGTATTATTTAAATCAGGTTAAATACTAAGCAACAAAATTATCCGTGAAATTTAAGCATTGGCTATTTTTAAATGCATTTTAATTTTGAATATTTAACAAATATTTTCTCTATTGTAATGCTTGCAACAGATTCGCCACAGTTGCAGCTAATTTAAATGTTTGGTATTGTAAATTCATATTGTTATTCCGTGATACCGTATACAAGTATACATACTAAGTATTTAAAATGTCATCTACCCAATCTTTAACCTTTTAAAAAATTTCAATTTTCTATTTAATTTTCCGTATATATATTTTTCATTTCATTTTGACTAATTTCATATTTTAAAGTGAGTATCTTTTCTTTCATTATTATTATATAACATATATTTGTATAATAAACGTTTTTATATTTTTTAAATTAGTTTTTCTGTTCTTTGAACTTAATTCATTAAAACTTGGATTTTAACTGCTAAAGTTACTTAAACAACTTTTAATATTATTATTTCTTCTTAGCCGGTAATCTACTTCTTGCGTTGTCACAATCACATGTAAATATATATAAACACGATTGTTAAATTTTATTTAATAAAAAAAATCAGCTAAATTGGAGTCACTATGGCAATAATAGTCCCCATCGCGCACTTGGCCAGCGTGGGGACGTATGGCCTTAACCTTCTCCGGAGAGGAAACCCGAGCCCAGCAGTGGGACATTATGGGTTGTTGATGATGATAATGATAGCAATAATATAATTCTATATTACAATTGCAGGTTACGCCGGACCAGCCACTAACTCCCCGAGTTATGTGTGCAAAAGCAAGAATGGATACTACAGTTTAGAGGGAAGCTGTGATTCTTACATACGGTGCAGCGTAAGTATTATCTTGTGATTTTTGTTACCTATCGAAATTAAATCTATATAAAGATTAGCTGAGCCCCACGGTGATATGCGCGATTGCTGTTGTACCGCAGGTATGAAGTGCTGTTGTAATGCCTGGGGTCGAAGCTAGTCTAAAGAAGTAGCCTAAATTACTACTTATATAAAATTTATATAAAATCAGTAAAGCCGTTCTAGATATTAGATGGAACATACAGACAGACCGATAGACAAATATTTAAAAAAATGTAATGTTCATATATGTACGTGTATGCATATGCATTTAGTAAAACGCGGGTATTTTAATGTTACAAACAGACACTCCAATTTTTATTTATTTGTGTAGATTAATTTCTAAAATTACTTGGCCTGACTGACTTATACAACTGGTTTGGTAAATCATTATTACTTGGTGATTAGTGACAACGCCATAATCGACAAAGTCATTTAATGTGTATTACTATAAAAATAACTCTATTAGTATTTCGTTTTTTCATTTTTGTTTCGATGATTTTTCGTTCTCACACTACTTTTTAACAATCCTTAATAATAAACCTTCTTTCAGGACTACGTCCCAGTTCGCCAAACGTGCCCAGATGGCCTGCACTACAATCCGGACACAAAATTCCCTAACTACCCATGTGGGTACCCTTCAGACGTACTATGCTTAGGACGGAGTGCACTTCGTAAGTAAATACATACTTGCTATAATAGTTTCTATTAAACATAGTCATTGTGTATTAAATTTTAGATATTCTTCTTTGTTTATTTGAATTTAATTTTATAATCAGCACCAATTTACAATCTCCTAACTACATAGAGCCTCTTTGATTTATTCAGAAGCCGCACACCCCACTGAAGAATGCCCTCACCAATATGGCTACTTCCCATCACCATATGCGGCTCCTGACAATTGCGGTCACTACCGCATTTGCATTGAGGGTCGTGCTATAGACATGCAATGTCCAACTGGTCTCGCTTTCAACGCTGATAGCAGCCGTTGCGACTGGCCCCATCTAGTACCTTCTTGCAAAGCTGACGGTATGTACACAAAATAAACATAATAATATTACAGACAAAATTTTGAAGGTTAAAAAAGTTATTTTTTTATCAATAAATGTAAAAAATACCCTTCAAAGATCAGGAATATTCTAGAACATATTTGAAAACAAACTAGAATAATCTAAATATGAAGAATAATTTTTTAATAACATATGTTACGTTCAAAGACTTTGAACAACAAAAAATGTTTTATACCAATGTTATTGTTCTCATTTCAGACTACCTTGGATTCTCATGCCCGCCTGTTAGTGATGAAGATGATGGCAACATCAAGAATTACAAGTAAGTTGTTGAAAATTATCGAAAAAAGAATTAAGTTTATAGTATCAAAGACAACTTGGCAATTACATCTATTTTGACTCCTTTCCACTGTCTTGATATTCACGAAACGTTACTTTATTATAATCTAATTACACCTTTTCCAGATATCCCGGTAACTGCTACTACTTCTTCTCTTGTCTGCATGGTCACGCGCGCCTTTTGTCATGTAACGAGGGCGCTGCATTCGATCATGCTTCAGGCCTCTGCATAGACGAAGACTTAGTCAACTGTAGTCAGTATTAATTTAAATCAAAATAAAAAACCAAAACTACCGCTTAAATAATAGACTATAACCAAAAAATCTTTTTTTTTATTTACACACAAGCAAACCCAATCGTTTTTTCGACACAGTAGTAATTTGATCATGACTAAAGTTCAGTTTAAACGAGGTATGTATACGATACTATAGAGGTGCTCATAGCCCAGTTGTACTCGGTGATTAGAAACGATCATCGAGGGTAAGCAACAACGGCGCGGTCAGTACCTGGATGGCTGGTACGTTACCATGAGTGTCTCCGTGAATCGGAGGTCACTTGAGCAGTCGGTCCCGGTTGTTATCATAGGATAACAGTCGTGAAGCTTAGTTGGAGGCCTTTGGGCGGCTTAAAAACAGCCAACGGCAAGACTAAGTAGCCACAACGTAGTCTTGCCAGTCAACAACCCGCACTTGGCCAGTGTGGACACGTATAGCCTTCTTAACCCGAGCCCAGCCGTGCGACATTATGGATTGTTAATTGATTGATTTATATTGATAGTAGGTCTCTTTGGTTATGACCTTTAAATGCACCAGGCTTAATCTAAATGTAGATTAGTTGTTTTTTTATATTATTATCTGGAATTGTAGTAATAGCAGCCTATGTTCTTTCTCAAAAATCATAGTATGGCCATGCCAAATTTCATTTAAATATTTGCAGCGATGAAGCCGAAAGCCTAACAAACAGACTAAACACTGCTGTACTTTTAAATTTTTAAAATTAAGTATGGGTTATTTTAAACTATGTATAATGTAGAACTTCTACAAATATTTATAAAAACATTTCAAATCTCTAATAGGCTGCCATTATCTGTCACTTACCCAAGGAATAAACATATAAGCACTCGAAAAACATAACCTTTAGCTGAATGTAAAAAAAACCCGAATATAATAATGGACATATTTGCTATTTTTACATTCGGGCTAAAAATAGACATATGGGTGACCCGGAGCTTTATTATCATAGTTCCATAGCCAAAATGAACAATAACAATAATTCCAATTTTTGAGTGATTCACCGAATGAGAGGTCATAATCTCGTGTTAAGTTTTTGAAAATGGGATATTTATCATATTCTTGTCATGTAACTTGGTAAATTTCAAATGATTAAAAGTTATATATCGGAATTAATTTATCTATATGTCTATGATCATAGGCACGTGCCTATGATCATAGACATATAATTATATTCTTATTCTTAATATTAGACTATGATCTATAGACGTCTATAGATCATAGTCTAATATTAAGAAGTAAAATAGGCTATCGTACAAATCCATAAGTATGGCTCATAAGAAAAGCTTAGAGTGGGGTCATTTTGTGGACCAAGGAGAAACTAAAGTCGAATGCAAAACGTGCCAAGTATCTTACATATCTGCAGTGTCAAAAACGTCCAGGGTAGAAGTCCGACTCAAAGTACTTTGATACTAATAAATACTTTCAAGTATTTTTAAAACCTAGTTTTTGACCCTGGTATTTTTCCGTACTCGTACTTAGGAGCCCTGATATTCAAATTTGCAAATACGTCTCATCGCTACTACCCAGTGCTGGTGAGCCTACCAGATTTCAGCCTATTGAGATTCCTCGTCACTGCTATTAGCTGCTATTAATTGTGTAATTACAGAATAAAATTGTGATTGTTGTTTTCATTTATTTTGTTTTTTTTTTTTTAATTTAAAATTTAATAAAATGTGTCATGGTATACTTTTAAGTACACCATTTTCACATGGTATTTGACATTTTTACTTAAAGGTGGACATATTAACTTTAGAAGTACTACGTAAGTAGTACTAAGTACTAGTTTAAGTTTCGAAACAATGGTAACCATAAAATTATAATATAAAACTATTATCTAGCCTAGGCATAATTAATATGAAACTTTAAAAAAAGACTACTTATAAATATGACACGTTTTCTATTCGTTTCAACTTATTTGTCGTACGTTGTATTACATTTAATGCGTTGGTGTAAAAATAACCGCTATTTACTGCAAAGAAGTAATGAAAAATGTTAAGTAACGAAAAATATATATGGATGTTCACTATTTTTTTATTGGAAAATAAAATTTTAATAAAACTTTAAAACAAATACTGGTTCAATCAATACTGGGCACAGTTAACCAACTCCTCGTCATTACAGCGTCCTGAGGTGGGGTCGAACGCCGCGCCTTTATCACATGACAATAGACGGACGTTGCCGTACTGACAGGAGTAGAAGTAGAAGCAGTTGCCGGGGTATCTGTAGAAAAATATACAATTAGGTTTAAATAAGTTCTTGTAGAACATATAGCCTAAAAGATACAATAAAAATAAGTAAATGTAAGGTCTAAGAAAATGAGTTTAAGTGAAACAATGGGAGTAACAACTAACTTAAAGTTTTCAACTCGGTCGTCGTCAGCATCAACAGCGGGACAGGAGAATCCAAGGTAAGCTGAAATGAGAACATATTACTTAGAAAACTTGATTATGATCCGTTTTTCAGATAAATTTCCAAGATAATTCATATATATATATATATATATNGTGTCTAAAAATGGGTCCTATAAATATATATATGTATATATATATATATATATATATACATATATATATTTATAGGACCCATTTTTAGACACGTACTAGTCAAAACAAAATAAGGTCCACCACGTACTTACAGTATTCTCATGAATTATTGAGGTTACAGGGTTGATTAATGATTAGATTGGATGAACTAATTAATTTTCATTGTAAACAGTATAAAAAAATTATGGAAGCAAAATAAAAAAAATGTACACCAATTTTTCAAAAATTTTTTTTAAACTGTTATGGCAAATTAAACATTAAGTAAAAAAAATTGTTGGTTGATTTGTGGATTTCCTCAATATCTGGTGAGCCGACCTCCTTTTCTGATGTACTCTTGAAGCCTAGAAGGTACAATCTCCACCAGGTGTTTTGTTTATTGAGGAATTTATTGCCAGCTCGTTATCAGAACGTTTATTAGCTGTCTTTCATTGTACATGGGATGGTTTGTGCTTCGAACACTACGTTTCAGTAAATCCCACATGTGTTCAATGGGATTGAGATCCGGACTGTTTGCAGGCCACGACACTCTCTCACTCTGGTAGCCCTAGCTGTATGAACAAGAGCATTATCGTGCATCAGATGGAATCTTGCTCCAATTCTCTATGCATATGGGACCACATGGGGTCTGATGAGCTCCTCAATATAACGATGAACTGTAATTGTGCCTTCGTTGAGAATTACCAAGTCGGTTCTACCTGACATAGAGATTCCTCCCCACACCATAATATTGGGGCCCTCAAATCTGCTACTTTCATGGATACAAGCATCCGAAAATCGCTTACTTTCACGCCTACAAACCTTAATGCGACAGTCATCACTAAAAAAATTAACTTTGCACTCATCCGTAATCCAATCACTCATATCTCATGCCAAATACTGCCTTGCGAACAATAATCGGTTTGCACGATGAACACTTGTTAATGGTATCCATACTACGTGTCCTGGAGAACTGCTGGTCCTCGTGTAACCGATTTCTGATGGTTTGATTACTAACACGTGTACCCGTCGCCTGCCGCAAACTGTTTTGTTAGGAACGGGCGGTAAAACAGCGTTCTCTGAGCGCAGTCAAGCGCACGTAGTGGCCCTCCTGTGCGCTAATTACTCGAACTATGCCAAATCCTCGTCTTCCGGTTAGTCTCCCAGTCTCTTGAAATCGATCCCAAGCATTCTGGATCACTCGCTGAGAAAAACCCAGCTGCAACGCCACAGAACGCTGCGAATGGCACACTACAGTTGGTAAGTCCATATCGAATTCTCGGCATAACTTTTTCAAAATGTTATTTAAGCCACTAGTTAAATAAAACTTAAACCATTTTTGACAGAATCGTCACTTTATCTGAGTTAAATCCGTCCTAAAAATCGGGTAGAATCAAGTGTTTACAAAAATATTAAAAAACTTCCCACCTGAAACAATTATGCTGCTCGAATACTTAAAAATGTTTGTAATCAAATAAGGTAACACCACAATAAACAATCAGCTACTTGAGAACGCCTAAAATATAATTCCTTAATCGATGCCTTTTAGAGCAGCAAATTTTTGTGTGAGGATCCTACAATCGGGCAAAACTTTGAATAAGTAGCTCCCGAATAAATTTCGTATATATACAAGGAATTTAAGATTATTGTGTAAAGACCTTGTGGCATCGATTCTCATAGACGAGTGACTCGGATATGTATTTTTTCACAAAATTACTGACATTTTAGTGTTCAAGTTAAATTTATTGTTTACGTACCACTAGCCTTGCAAGAAGGCACAAGGAAGGACCAGTCACAACGACCGGTGTCAGGATTAAAAGCAAGGCCGGTGGGACAGTCCAAGTCAAGGGCACGACCCTCTATGCAAATACGGAAGTGTCCGCAGTTGTCAGGAGTAGCAGAAGGTGATGCGAAGTAACCATATTGGTGAGGACATTGTTCGGTGGGCTGTGCTGGTTCTATATACAAAGTAGGTATATTTAAGTATTTTTGAATTGTATGTTTAAAATTATGACTAAAATGTTAATGCTATCTAATTAGTCATTAGATCAATCGCACAGGGTAATTATTAGTGATGGCAATCTAATCACTAATAATTACCCTGTGTCGCGTGGTACTTTACAGTTGTAAAGTAAGTACCTCGCGACACAGGGTAATTATATAGTACAGGAGTTCTCTTTATGTAAAAAGTGGTATGCTTACGGACTGCGCCGCTTCCCAAGCAGGGTACATCCACCGGGTATCCACACGGGTAATTGGGGTATCTGGCCTCGGAGTTGAAGTACAGACCATCAGGGCATGACTGGTGAACTGCGACGTAGTCCTGAATATAAGGTTTTAATTTAAGAATCCTTTAACATTATAAACAGTTTTCTTTTAATTGTGGGCACAAATGAAATTTTCTGCCATCTTTTAAATAAGACAGAAAACCGTATAAAAATTGGGCACTCATGGGAACTTACGCTGCATCGTATGTAAGAATCGCAGCTTCCCTTTTCGCTGTAGTAAGCATTCTTGCTCTTGCAGACATAGCTTGGAGAGTTATTAGGCGCTAAGTTGCTCGCTAGACCAGGGTGACCTGTATATTAAAATATCAATGATATATAAACAAAAGTGCTCCAACTGTATAGTTCTTAAAAAACCACGTTTCTATGATGTAGCAAAGAGATAAAGATAACTTAGAATAAAATGGTATATGGAACAGTAATAATAAAATGAATAGCACGATCTTTTGTTTACAGGAAAAGTTACGAAATCATTAAAAAATACGAACTTGAGAACAAAGACTTAACTTTTCCACAGTATTTACACAATTTGAGAATGGTTGCTGCAGATAACAAAGAAAATAATACGTAATAAATATATTTATACTTACATGTGGTTAAAAATGCTAGTGCAATATAAAAGAAGAGAGCCATTTTTCAATTTTATTGTTTACTACAACCTGCATGAATTTGAATGATGTTTCAACCTATCTTTTTATAGTTTTCACATTTTTATGTTATTAAGTAATGAGATATAATTGGGATACATTAATGCGGTACATTTATTAAACATGCATAATCGTTTTTTAAGACAAACTAACTTAAAATATTAATTATATGTTGGTACTATTTAGTTTGAATGCAAATAATATTTGGTTTGGCTTGGACTTTGTTGTAGTGTTGATGTGGTCCGATCAAGAAGTTTTGATTGTATTTGATTCTTGGATAAGGCCAAAAAGTGCTGTTGAGTTTTTCTTACAAAAAATTCTAATTATAGGCCTAAGTACGAAAATTGGTGGTGTACCACGCCCATGCCTTGGAGAGCCCGTTGGGCTGTCGGCTCCAGGTTGGGTCTTCATTGATATCAATAACAACTGTTACTGGGATGTTAGTGCCCTCAAAAATACTGACGACTAGTTCAATCTTCGAATTTAGCTCGCCATCAGAGTTGAGAGGCTCGATATCTGTCGCTCCGTGGAATAACTAACATTCAGGCAAAAATTATTGAACGAGTAGTCGACCCTAAACAATGTTGGGAATAGTTGGGGCTAGGAATAAATTTGCAATGTGCTCTTGATTAGTATTTTTTGACTTTTGAAACTGTTACACATATTACATACGTTTGTACAGATTTAAGTCTACACTAGTTTAGTAAAAAACTAAGTAAAAAATATTCTGATTAGCAACATATACATGCATAGTAACAAAACCACTTCAGATGGTAAATACCAATACGATCTTTTTTTGAATTTCCTGATAAACTATAGAAGATGACTACAGCTTGGACAAAAATATTAGCCGAAGCAATTATGCACCCCAGAGAAAATCCAAACAGAGATTTTCAAAGGATGAGAAATTAGGTGAAAATTATACTATAGCGCGTATCCTACACGTAAATAAATATCCTTTCACAAGAACTTCAAGAGATTTCTATTCGAGTTTAAGAAGTACGCAACACCAGAGGCGTCACGAGTGCGTTGCCGGCCTTTTGAGAAGGAGTACGCTCTTTTCTTGAAGGCTTGAAGGTCGTATTGGTCCAGGAATACCGCAGACGACAGTTTCATAGGTACATATTTTCCTTTTCGTTCTTATGTGCTTGTTGGGTTTCATAGATTAAATAGACAAAGAGATCTTAGAGCTCTTAGGTTAAGTAACCGTGTTACGACTGTACTACAAACCATTAATAAATAATTAAAATATCAATGCAAGTCATATGAACATTAAGGAAAAAACAAAATAAATGCTATTGTATTCATTCTATTCAATATTTATATAACTTTGTCACTCTTTTAAGTGATTTACCATAATGTGTTTCATGTTCTATTACGATGGTAATTTATATCTGTTAGGATAGTGGTAAAAAGAGATGTAATAAAATACAAAATAAAATTAATAATAATTTATTTCGATTTAAATTTATATGTGTGAGCAATGTACTAAGTCTTCATCAACACAACGGCTTGAAGCGGGGTCGAATGCCAAACCGAAGTCACATGACAGCAACCTGGCGCGCCCTTGCTGGCAAGAGAAGAAGTAGTAACAGTTGTCAGGGTACCTGAAAAAAAGGAACATTTAAAATTTGAGATATGTAAGGATAAGGATAAAGACTGGCAACATCATAATACTACTAAAATATTCTCAAGTAGAACCAATGCTACTAGGAATAGTAATAAAACAATAAAATTATGCTCATTATTGAATCAAGTGGCATGTAATTGGAGAGGCCTATTTCCAGCAGTGGATTTCGAGAATCTGATTATGGTGAATCAAATTAATGATACTTACTTGAAATTATAGACAGCATCAAGGATCTCACCGTTTTCACCGACAGGGGCAGTTGGACAGGAGAATCCAAGGAAATCTGGAGTAAAAATCAATAAAATATGTTTAAAAATCTTTTATTTTGTCATTTTAGATATTTGAAAAGCTGTTATAAACTAAACAAATTTAAATGCAAAACTCCAGAAAGTTCAAATTACCCATTACCATATCAAAAGTTTTAAAGGAACTGTAATAAAAACCATGACAATATGATATGAATTTAAGTACTGGCATATTTATACTAACTTTTAAACTTTCGCGTTTCTTGACATAATAATAATTTTCACGGGAATTAACGCGAAGTCAGGCAAATCAGAGGTATTTAATACCTTTAAACCAGTGATTGCGTTAATTCCCGTGAAAATAATTATACTGGCGTATCTGTTTCTTATATACATATAACACACAAAATAATACAGAGGTACTTACCTTTAGCCTTGCAAGAGGGAACTTGATCGGGCCAGTCGCACCGACTGCTGGAAGGGTTGAATGCGAGGCCTGAAGGACACTCCATATCCATAGGAAAACCGTCAACACACTGGCGATAGTGACCGCAGTCCTCAGGGGTCGCGATGGGTGATTGGAAGAAGCCGTATTTGTGAGGGCAATCAGGAGTAGATTCTGCGGGCTCTGTTGATAATAAAATAGCAATGTTAGAATAAGTACCTAGAGCTTTAAACAGGAAAATCCAAAATATTCGAAATCTTCAAAAGTACCTCTTAAGGTCTTTATTCAAATATAATATATATTTGATAAATAATAAATAAATATTTTGGACATTTAGCACACAACGCCATCTAGACCCAAGCTAAGCAGAACTTGTGTTATGTTTACTAGACAACTGATATAAATACATATTATACTTTTTTTGTAAATACATACTTATTATACATAGAAAACACCCAAACTTCGTAACAAATAGTTTGCAGATCATACAAACATTTGGTCCGACCCAGGAATCCAACCCGAGACCTCAAGCACAGCAGTCGCATACTCTACCACTGCGCCACCGAGGCAGTCGTGGTCAAAAAGCCAAAGAGAGAATGGAATTAATATAAACATTATCCATTAATCAATTACGCGTAAAGTTGTAGGTAGTGTACTTACGAGCTGCACGTCCCAAACAATCTACGTCACTGGGGTATCCACAAGGGTAGCTAGGCCATTTCACGTCAGGGTTGTAGTGAAGACCGTCAGGGCATGTCAAGGTGGCCGCAACAAAGTTCTGTATGTACATATATAAATAAATATTACATTATTGATTAATTAATATATGGAAAATATTTCAAGTGTCGAAAATTTGTCTTGTACTAAATATCTTTATACAAATGACTTTTCTAAATGATAGTTATTGTACTCTTTGATATAAATGTGTACTTACATTGCACTGTACGTAAGAATCGCAGCTGGCGTCTATTTTGTAGTAAGCATTCTTACTTTTGCACACAAAGCTTGGTGATGCTATGGTGCTGGATGGTCCAGCGTAACCTGTCACGAAAATAAATATAAAAAAATATATTAAATCGAAAAAAATATTAGATTGAGAACATTTATTTAATTTTGAAAGCCATGCCATCTCAGCAGAATTTTTCTATAAGTTTGTTTCATAAAACAAAAACGGAATGAAAGAATGCGATTAATTTGAAGGTATTTGAAACATTTTTTTCCATTTTCCTATCCCATTGAACATTTAAAATACACATTCACTTACACGAAATTGGCTTGGCTACGAAAGCCAAAAGGAGATAAAAGTACAAATCCATTTTTGATTAAAAACTGTTTCCTAAGAATGATCACCTAGAAATTATTCTGAGGTTCATGTCTTATTACTTTTATACTAACTTATGTTACAAAATCAAAAATTAATGTCGATTTGTGCTTCATTATAATATGTTACTAATGGATGTAAATTATCATTATACTTGTTTAAAAACTAGTTTAAAATATATAAGATGCTTCTTTTTAAGACATTGCGCATTACCTTTAATTAGTTTTACGTTAATGATTGTAACACCGTAAATAAATTTTCAGTTACGAATGAGTTAAGAGTTGTTCAATTGATTCATACGTATTTTTCTTAAATTTCATGATATAATGCTACAATATATTTTATAAAGGCTTATTTTATTTTAATAGGTTTAAACATTAATTTAGTAGGACTAGTTAAGACCGTTATTATACTCGAGCAACAATAATGGCTATGTCATTACTTCGATCGAGGTACCGGTACCTTGTCTTTTTCTTATATTTTAATACATCGATAGAATTACAATATTGCTAATACAGTTTGGGGAGTTAGAATACAAGAAGAATTGAAGTGCAAGCTTAGAAATTACGAAATGTTTGACCATTATCTTGCTATATATCATTACTACCAGATGTTGTACTTTAAATTTTAGTCTAGTTTGCTAAAAAATTGACGTGGAAATTTGATGGTCGGCGAATGAGTCAAAAGCTAAAGATACATTCTAGAATTAAACTCACTTGTACTTATTCAACTATTGAACTCACTTCAGTCCTGACTGGTGGTTTCGTCCTGTGGCATCATCAAAGGCTACTAGACCATAGGGTGAAGCTGGTTGGGATTTCGGTGCGTTAAGTAGTGGTTAGGAGTACAAGTGAGTTTAATAATAAGTTGTGTCGTAACAAATGACACCAAGTGCCGACAACCGGGAGTATAAATAACAAAAGCTTATGAACTTTGTCTTTCAATAGTTTTTTAAATACAGAATTAAATTTTTGAGACTTGATGAATCAACAAAATTGATCGCTGAAAATTTAGGTCTTACTATAATCAACCACGAAGTTAGAGCATAGTTGCAACAATGTTGGTAATAGTTTCTTTATATCATGTTCAATATAATGGTTTTAAAATGGGTATTATTATTATTAGACTAACAGCAGTTTAATCTATATTTTCATTACAAACATACTTAAGATATAAACCAATTAGAATGTACATTTACGCGCACGGAACTTACAACGCGTTGTGGTTACTGTCAAATATCCATAACGCTAAATTCTCTCTCTTATGGTTCTAATGAAAACGTTCAAAATGTGTTGCATCGTTCTCATCATTTGTGATAAAAGAGAATACCCTACGAAGCCTTCTGAGCACTAATTGATATAGCTATCTCACTATATACCGATTGTTGTTGAAAAAAACTGTCTGTCGTTAAAATAAAACCTCTGTTCTATAAATGGTTTGAAAACTGAAAAAAAGTACGCCATCGATTAAATAGAATTTTTTTTGAAAATGAAGAAGTTGTTAATTATTTCTTCTCTGATTCTAAGTAAGAGTGAGAGAGATGTATCGTGTACGATGAGTACTTATTGTGGCTAGTAAAAAGAAGTGTTTGCCAATGAATTTAGCAGAGCTCGATTAGTTTAGGAAAACATCCCTCATATTGATATTCAGATGTTTGAATGGGAATTATGGAAATATTATTAACTCGAGGTCCCGACACACTATTGAAATAATAGACAGATGTTTTGATTTACGACCTCTATGGTTTATATCGTAAGAGAAAAAGATATTTTTACAATTTTGTCACATTTTTTTCGTTTTTTCTCTCCATATAAATCTTCAACTAGTAGTTGAAAGTATAAAAGGGTGACACACCTTATTCTCTTCTCTTATTCTCTTTTAGACTCCTCCGTCTGTAGTCTGAAGTCTGTACAATGGTGTCCAAACTACCATTTACAATACTTTCACCACTTTCTGAAAAAGTGTTGTATAGATATCTGTAATACATGTCAAATGGTGCTACCATTTAGCAGATAAAGGTTGCTGATAAGTATACGTGTAAAGATAAAATACGTATTAACTTTATAGATAAGCCGATAAAGGGTAAATAGTAATAGCCTTACGTTATTTTCATGTACATATAAGTGTCAAAGTGTAAACTTTCATTTAAATCCATTTATGCGTAAAAGAGTAACAAGCATTCATAAATCACCATCATCAGCCCATTACAGTCCACTGCTGGACATAGGCCTCTCCCACGGAATACCACAGAGCCCGGTCTATTGATTTCAGCATCCAGTCGCTGCCAGCTCTCTTACGTAAGTCGTCCCGCCATCTCAGTTTCTAAAATTAATTTCCTAAAAAAAGATGCCAGTGCCAGTTTCTTTTTACCCGACTGCGAAAGAAGGAGGGTTATGTTTTTCGAGTGTATGTACGTATGTATATGCCTTTGGCACGTCCTAGAGCCTTTTTTTGCGGAAATCCGCTCGTATACCACCGACTGGTGGTTATGTCGGACTAAAAACCGCACACCATCTTGGGTACTAGAAGCCGGGGAACCAGGTGTACCCTCGGAAGGAAATCCCTGGTACCCTGATGTACCTCGGGCCACCCACTGCTTGTTGGTGCCCCCCTCCTGTGTGGGAACCCCGATGTTCCCGTTATTATCCCTCTAGGCACGCACGCTCCGAGGCATCCGCGCCTCCACCCGAGCCTGCTTCTGCTAGGGTGACAGATGGCCTCATCCCGATCCCGCTCCGCCATCTTCTTGGCAAGCATAACTTGCTCGCATAAAGAAACGGCGGAGTTTCACGCGCTCTCACTCCGCGGCATGGCCGCTATCATGTTACCGAGCGAGAGAACCCCACCCCGATGGCCGCCACTAGATCAAGCCTCGGCTCCCCCCACGCCGGACATTCTGCAAGCGTGTGGAGTGCCGTGTCCACGGTCTGGCCATTGCAGTGGCACTCGGGCGTTGGCTCCTTACGGATCAGAGATAGGTGAGCTCCGAAGCATCCTATTCCAGTGAACACCTGAGTCAGCCGATATGAGAGGGTCCCGTGACGCCTCTCGAGCCAGTCCTCCATAAGGGTCTTACCGCTGCAATAACGACTGAAGAGGAGACTGGAGAGACTGCCCAGCGCTCTGGTGCCCGAGTCGTTCCTTCCATTCCTCCGCGAGGACCTGGTGGAGTTGGGATTTCTAACCTTCGATTTCTCGAGTCTCGGGACTCCCGCAAGGCCTAGAGCCTAAACGGCTTGTCAAAGTTTTATGTAAGTGATGTCAATAGATTCGTCTCATTCGTGATAGTGACACTGGACCCTCAAAATAAAATTAAAAAATAAAACAAAAAACTTTTCTTTTCAGTTTTTTCTATCCTTTCAGTTCTACAATGAATTTAATAAAGAAGGCAGATATTGACGCAGTCGGGTTTTCTTTATTTTGAATTTTTCGTTACTTGTTGTACACGATAAAAAGAGTTTAGCAATGATGATTCTAGTTTAAGTGAAATAAACTTTATTGCATTCCAGTTTAGTACTTTAGTAGTATATTTATAAATGGTGGTCTTCTCATAAACGAAAATTACTTGCATGCAACTGTTAGTAAACATATAGAATAATTAGAAAGCATTTTTTCTGAGCAAGTTGATTTTATTACATAATAACAACCTGTTAACAAACCACAAATTAAGAAATAATAAATACATCATCAGCATTCTTTTAGTATTTTAATTACAAAGTGAGTTAAAAGTAGTTCATAAATAGATAATACAGTAATGAAATTCACTTATAAGACGATAATTTATGTGTATATTAACAGTGGTGTGTATATAGTCTGTTCACTAACACCTCCGAAAATAAAAAATCACTCAGCATGTTTTGGTTTAAACTTTTGTTTTTACTTCCTTTGTTACTAAGTGGTGAGTGTACCATAGTCTATTCTTAGCAAAACTTCATAATTAAAATAATTCCCAAACTTCCCAAAATAATTTAAATATTTCGTGTTTAATTGTTGTCTTTCATTTTACAGTAAATGCTCAAGATGTTTTTGGTCCAAATGTTCGTCGGCCACGGCCTTTACCGACACTAGGTCGGCCGCGCCCTATTAAACCTGTACCAGCTGTTACTTCACCGCCAGCAGTTGTTGCCATACAACCGAAAGCAGTTTCTGGCATTGAACCACCACAAGTAGTATCTGCTCCACAAGTCATTATACAACTAGTAACGGGTAATAATCCACCGATAGTTCAATCACCAGTAGCAGTACCGCGACCTGTGATTGTTCCGGCACCTGTTCCTTCACCAACCGCAACCGCGGTTACTACAGTGCCTATTGAAGCTAAGGAGGAGCTTGAAGAACCGTATCCAGAACCAGAGCCAGAACCCCTAACGCAGGCAAAGCCAGAACCGGAACCGGAGCTGGAACCAAAGCCCGAGCCCGAGCCTGAACCGCAGCCCGAGCCCGAACCACTACCAGCGCCAGAGCCAGAATCACAACCATCCCTGAAAACGTTTAAACCTCAGTTGTACTATTTTTCGGTTCCAACAGTAGTCTCAAAGCCGGTAGCACTTAAGCCCGCACCTGTAGCTTTACCGCCACTTTTACCTAAACCACAGCTAGTTCGAGAACCAATCTTTAGCCGACAGACTCCACCAGCTCCAACAACTCAATATCCGATTATCATTTCAACACAACGTGTAACAAAGGCTCCTCCAGTCGTTATATCTACTTCAACTCAGAAACCTGGCTTCTTGAAACTTGACTTAGTCTGTCAGAACGGCAATGGATATTACGCAGTAAAAAATGAGTGTGACTCTTACATTGAATGCAAGGTAACTAAATTATTAATCGTTTATACTTTTCAATGTTGGAAATCTATTGACAAGAAATAAAACCGCCGTGCTTCTATTTCAGTACAACCAAGCCACCCAACATTGGTGTCCAGATGGTCTTCATTTTAATCCTGCATCTAAACGCTTCGAATATCCATGCGCGTATCCTTCGCTCGTACAGTGCACCGCAGGAGGGGAAAGACGTTCGTATTCTGCTTCCTTTATTTTATGATTCATTAAAAAATCTTTTAATTATTTTAAAAGAATAAAAAATCTAACTTTGTATAAACCTGTTCAAAAGTTTTGTTTCATAAGTTATTTTATATTACAGAAAACCCGAATCCAACTGTCCAATGTCCTCGCCAATACGGATTTTACTCGACAAATGATGGTGATTGCTCCAAGTATGTTGTGTGTCAGGAAGGCGAGGCTACACTCATGGATTGTCCTTCTGGCTTGGTTTTCAATCCAACTATTCAGAGCTGCGACTATGTGGAGAACGTGCCTCAGTGTAACCCAAATGGTAATTTATAATACATCTCTATATTTACTGAAGAACTTTCTTTATTTGATGGAAATCTTTATAAAAATATATCATGTAAAAGAAGCATATTGCAAGTTTATACTTCTAGTTTAAGAATAATAAGAGTTATTGTAAGCAAATACAAGTATTATGGAAATAATGCACACAATATTAAACGTTTTTTTACTTGCAGTGTTCAAGGAATACGTTTGTCCCGAGGCACCGATTGATGAAAATGGTTTAGTATCCGACATAATTTACAAATACAGGTAAGTGTTATGGCAATTCACTTTGGTATATTCCATTCTCTAAGATGTTTTATTTATATCGTTTCAATTTATTTCATTTTGTGACCTCTCAATATCAATAGTTACCAAATACTTAGGTATTTGGTGTACTTGAACCTTTATATAATTGTTGATCTGTCTCTAGTTGATCTCTGATCACAAACACCTCTATTTACAGCATGTTAACACCCATTAAAGTTCATTATTGAATGTATTATATTTTGTTTCTTGTAGATACGAACAACATTGCAAGTTGTATGTGGCTTGTCAAAGAGGTTTCCCTCGGTTGCTGAGCTGCGACCATGGCCTGTCTTTCGATGAAGGTTCCCAATCCTGCATCGATGAGGAATACGTCCAACACTGTGCTACTGCGTATACTGCTCCGCATGCTGCACCGTACTAAGTTGTGTTATTAGAAGAACAGAACTAGTGATATAGCGCAATATTAAATTTTAATTTGCCAATTCGATTCTTTTTATTTGTTCTAATCTAGAGTTTCACAGTGAAACTCATTCACTGTGAAACTCAGTTTTAACCTAAGTTCTCACATAACAAGCTGTTTCGCTTTTTATAAGTATTCAAATATCATATTCCTTTGCGTTTAGAATATTTGTTATAACAGTATCGGATATTTGTTAACTTTATATTTGCTTCTCTCAAATACTCAACTTTCTTTTCATACATAAGTGCGTTTAAATAAATGCATTTTACAGATTCACATATTATTTATTGTAACAGGGTTAACAAATTATGTGCGATATATCAAGAAGACAAATCTCGTAGGGAGAATACCTAGCATAGCCAAAAGTAGTTACATGTTTAATTACTTGTAGATTTTTAAAGTTATTCTTCTTCTTTGCCAATGTCAAGTATTTCAAGTCTTCAATTCTTAGTCTTCGAGTCTTCAAGTCTTCGTCGTGATGGAATTAATGATAAAAAATATAAAAAAATTTGGATGACATGAAATGGGGACCNGGTAGTACTTAATGAGTCACTATTCTTGTTTTACATAAACTGGTGTAAAATGAAACATGTAACCAGAGTATACTATAGCAACTTCGGAATAACGATCAGTTGTAATATTATTAACAAGATAAACTAATTTAGTGAGGCTTCTCATTAGAAGAGGTCTAAACAGTAGATTATATAGACTGCTGATGGAACCGACTTAAGACTTTTACGTCATTTAAACATGTAGATTAAAAATATTTCTTTAAGTACCTTGGTGGGCTCAATTACGGTTAATTTTCAGATATATTTTATGTGTAGTGATTTTAAAGGACCTAGTCTTTATCAACCAATAAAATCTAAGTCGTCGTCTTGTTAAGCGGTTAGGGATGCTTATGTATAGGCACTCCCAATGCAGTGTTGTAATATATACACTGACAAATTCTTCGATCTCCCTCTAGAAAATCTGTGGCCTTACTTAATTGTAGACAGCATTACTAAAACTTTTTATCGAAAACCAATTCAGTTTGAAGTAATATGAAATGAGAAAAATGAGTAAGTCGGTTGCCCGAAAGAAAAATTGGAAAAAATACATGTGAATTGAATAAATCTATAATTCGTCCTGTTTCGTTGGTGAGCGCGAGACCGGAGGCCCAATGATGGAGAAGCATCACTAGGCCGCCATGGTGTGGGTGTGCTGCACTGCTGCATTGTCTGCATTCACAATGAGTATGGTGACCACCACTCTTGGATTCTTTTTATGCTTACCATCAGGCAGAGTAGAGTAATTTTGGCAAGGCCATATTTTAAAAAAACTAAATGCAACCTTATTCATACTAACTTTGTTGAACTCGGCCTAATATGGTGATGGACATGTGCGGTAGTGTGAACACGTCACAATGTAAGCACTCAGATCTAGATACGTTTAATTAGCTTTGACAATATACTTTTGCCGATATCTTTATATTTTTTTGTAGACAACTCTCGCGTCACTAATATATGCTATGTGGCGGAGGACTTTGCAAACATACGAGAAAAAAAAACATAAAAGGACACCCATCTTTAGAAAAAACCTAATAATAAGAAGAAGTACCCATCTTTAGAGTTATTACTGTAACCCATGAATGTGTACTAGTACCTAAGTACCTAGGTTTGTACTACTGTCATAAAGTTTCTAATACAGGAAACAAATTAAAATATGTTTTTAAATAAATAAAACTTATTTATTGGGTTAATTCTCAGGTTTACATGTAAATAAATTAATTATCGACGCGGAGCAGCACAGTCTTGAACTAATTCTTCTTCGATGCAAGATTGGGAATCTTCATGGAATGACAGCCCGTGCTCACAGCTCAAGAGCCTTGGGTACCCTCTATGGCAGGCGATATACAGCTTGCAGTGTTGTTCCAATCTGCCGAAAGTAAACGTAAATTAATGTTATCTATGACACGGATATCCTATGGAATTACTTTAACTTTTCACTTAGGTAAATGAATGACATTTAGTTATGACACTGATTAAAATATATGTTTGTGCAATATGATACTTACCTGTATTTATAGATTATGTCGGACACCAAACCATTTTCATCAATTGGTGGCTCAGGACATACGTAATCCTTGAACACTGGAAATTAAATATATGTTTAATATTGGACACATTATTCTTATAATACTTGTATTTGCTTAAATAGCTTTAGTTGGTTGGTTAATCAGTTTCTTTTTACTTATGATTTCCATGCATCAAATAAAGAAAATTCTTGAGTAAATATAGAAAGTTGTTAAAATTACCATTTGGGTTACACTGAGGTACATTCTCAACATAATCACAACTCTGAAGAGTTGGGTTGAAAACCAGACCATACGGACAATTCATGACGGTAGCCTCGCCTTCTTGACACACAACATACTTGGAGCAATCACCATCATTCGTCGAGAAAAATCCGTACTGTCGAGGACATTGGGCTGTTGGATTTGGGTTTTCTGCGAAATGCATTAAAAATTATTATCTTGAAGTACTGATACTTAACACCTACATCTACATAACTAAAAATGAATCACAATAATGTATGTACGCGCATAACTCTCGATCGATTGCACCAAATTGGATAATATTTAATTTTTTTTAATGCGTTTGTTATTATATATATATTATTTATATTGTCAGGGCAGGGTTTATATAGAAAAATTATGTGAATATGGCGGTACGAAGTTTGCCGGGTCAGCTAGTTCTTATAAAAGTGAGCTACATACTTCTTTCCCTTCCTGTAGTGCACTGTACGAGTGTAGGATAGGCACATGGGTATTCATAATGCTTAGCAGCAGGATTGAAATGAAGACCATCCGGACACCAATGTTGGGTCGCTTTGTTATACTGAAACAGAAAATAGATATTTAAAGTTTTACAAGTCATTAAAAATTTATATAGAGATGCAAACAAAAAAACATGAGCAATAAACATTTAGTTACCTTGCATTCAATGTAAGAATCACACTCATTTTCTACTGCGTAATATCCATTTCTTTCCTTACAGATTAAGTCAGGTTTTAAGAGTCCAGGTTTCTGAGTTGAAGTGGTTATAATTACTGGAGGAACCTTAGTCACACGCTGTGTGGAAACTGTAATTGGAACTATAGTTACAGGTCGCGTCTGACCACCAAAGACTAATTCCCGAACTGGCTGTTGTTTAGGTAAGAGTGGTGGTAAAACTGCTGGTGCAGGCCTAGTTAGAGGCTTTGCTGCTGCTTCTTGAATTGAAATATAACTCATTTGTGGCTTTACTGTTTCTAACGGAATCTGTGATTTAGACTCTAAAGTTTCTGGTGCAATCTTTGGCTCGGGTGTCACCTCCAATTCTGGCTTTAACTCTGATTCTTGCTCTGGTTCAGCATTCACTTCATAATCTGCATTATCTTCCTTAGGTTCAATGAGTACTTGAGGAGCATCGGCTTGTATTGGTAAATTGACATCTGAAACTAATGATGGTTGGTCTGTTGCAGGTGGCACCGAAAAAGTTTCAGGTTGTACTACTACTGGTGTTGATTGAGGAGCAGTGACTGTTGGCGTTTGACTACCGCCAATTAGTTGTATGATTACTTGTGGTGCAGACACCACTTGTGGTAGTTGAGTACTAGCGAGTATTGGTAGTTGTGTTACAACAACTTCTGGAACGGGTGGTTGGGTGACAAATGCAACGGGTCTAATAGGACGCGGCCGACCTAGCGTTGGTACCGGCCGCTGCCGACGTAGACTCTGGTTAGTACCATCTTGAGCTGCCACTGTAAAATAAAAAAATACTATTTAATACCAGTCGTTAAATCTGTATGTATATCATGACATAATTTTAAATCAAGAGGTGAAGAAGTTTAAANTGGGGACCGTCTTTCGCAAAATCAAAAAACGATCTCCTTTTAAAGTTATGGTTGCGGTAGTAAGCATTGTATAAATAATTACCTTGTTTTCTTGTCAAGAAAATACATCACGTCAAAAAACAAATCGATTATTGAAATTAATATTTTTTATTATTGTCACTTTAAAGTATTTTCACTTTAAATTACGAAAATAAAATTTAAAAACATATATTTTGCTTGCATTAACTTAGTACATTGTTAAAACTATAATATAGTTTTAATAATTTTTACCGTTGCTTTTGCGCTTTAAAAGGTACCTCTGATTGTTATATATTATTATGTTACAGTATTTTGGAACACGTGAATACGTTTATTTCCTTAGGATGTATATTGGCAAGGCATGGAAAGGATGACCAAGACATTAAGAAACGATTCCAAAAGGAAATATTATACGTGTTGTGTAAAAACGTAGACAGAACGTCAGGACGTAGAAATCTATTATTAAATGTATATCTGGCGATTTACGAGGTAGAGTTCGCATCGACTCTGCTGCTTAGCAGCGGGAGTTAAGTGAACAAAAACATGAAAAATAATGCTTTGGAAATAAGTTTTCTTACGCTTTTATTTAGTTATTTTTGTTTATGACACGTAATATCACTTGTGCCATTATTACATACCTATTTGTGTACTGATGTTCTGAACATAATTCAAGATCTGAACCGGTAAGTTAATATAACTCTTCCGTACTACGCTGCGTCACCCGTGAACAAATTGTTTACCGTAAAGAAGGTTAAAGCAAGCCAATCTTGGGTCCAGATGGCGTAAGAAAGCGGTTCCCGGATCTCTCCCCTCTCAGGCGCAGAGTGGCACACCGTGGTGGTTTAGTGGGTAGTCTGGCGAGTCAGTCAGGAGTCCCACACGAAGCGAACCCCCTGTCCCCGCGGGGGTGAAGCGAAGTGCGTAAACGCATTCCACCACGTAAAAAAAAAAGCCTATCTTACAAGAGATATGTCTACTGCCGCTGAAAACTAGCGTATTCAACCAAACAAACTAACATATAAACTCTTCGCCTATATAATAATAGTCTAGACTTAATCCCATTAAATTATATACGACCATGGTAGTACTTAATGAGTCACTATTCTTGTTTTACATAAACTGGTGTAAAATGAAACATGTAACCAGAGTATACTATAGCAACTTCGGAATAACGATCAGTTGTAATATTATTAACAAGATAAACTAATTTAGTGAGGCTTCTCATTAGAAGAGGTCTAAACAGTAGATTATATAGACTGCTGATGGAACCGACTTAAGACTTTTACGTCATTTAAACATGTAGATTAAAAATATTTCTTTAAGTACCTTGGTGGGCTCAATTACGGTTAATTTTCAGATATATTTTATGTGTAGTGATTTTAAAGGACCTAGTCTTTATCAACCAATAAAATCTAAGTCGTCGTCTTGTTAAGCGGTTAGGGATGCTTATGTATAGGCACTCCCAATGCAGTGTTGTAATATATACACTGACAAATTCTTCGATCTCCCTCTAGAAAATCTGTGGCCTTACTTAATTGTAGACAGCATTACTAAAACTTTTTATCGAAAACCAATTCAGTTTGAAGTAATATGAAATGAGAAAAATGAGTAAGTCGGTTGCCCGAAAGAAAAATTGGAAAAAATACATGTGAATTGAATAAATCTATAATTCGTCCTGTTTCGTTGGTGAGCGCGAGACCGGAGGCCCAATGATGGAGAAGCATCACTAGGCCGCCATGGTGTGGGTGTGCTGCACTGCTGCATTGTCTGCATTCACAATGAGTATGGTGACCACCACTCTTGGATTCTTTTTATGCTTACCATCAGGCAGAGTAGAGTAATTTTGGCAAGGCCATATTTTAAAAAAACTAAATGCAACCTTATTCATACTAACTTTGTTGAACTCGGCCTAATATGGTGATGGACATGTGCGGTAGTGTGAACACGTCACAATGTAAGCACTCAGATCTAGATACGTTTAATTAGCTTTGACAATATACTTTTGCCGATATCTTTATATTTTTTTGTAGACAACTCTCGCGTCACTAATATATGCTATGTGGCGGAGGACTTTGCAAACATACGAGAAAAAAAAACATAAAAGGACACCCATCTTTAGAAAAAACCTAATAATAAGAAGAAGTACCCATCTTTAGAGTTATTACTGTAACCCATGAATGTGTACTAGTACCTAAGTACCTAGGTTTGTACTACTGTCATAAAGTTTCTAATACAGGAAACAAATTAAAATATGTTTTTAAATAAATAAAACTTATTTATTGGGTTAATTCTCAGGTTTACATGTAAATAAATTAATTATCGACGCGGAGCAGCACAGTCTTGAACTAATTCTTCTTCGATGCAAGATTGGGAATCTTCATGGAATGACAGCCCGTGCTCACAGCTCAAGAGCCTTGGGTACCCTCTATGGCAGGCGATATACAGCTTGCAGTGTTGTTCCAATCTGCCGAAAGTAAACGTAAATTAATGTTATCTATGACACGGATATCCTATGGAATTACTTTAACTTTTCACTTAGGTAAATGAATGACATTTAGTTATGACACTGATTAAAATATATGTTTGTGCAATATGATACTTACCTGTATTTATAGATTATGTCGGACACCAAACCATTTTCATCAATTGGTGGCTCAGGACATACGTAATCCTTGAACACTGGAAATTAAATATATGTTTAATATTGGACACATTATTCTTATAATACTTGTATTTGCTTAAATAGCTTTAGTTGGTTGGTTAATCAGTTTCTTTTTACTTATGATTTCCATGCATCAAATAAAGAAAATTCTTGAGTAAATATAGAAAGTTGTTAAAATTACCATTTGGGTTACACTGAGGTACATTCTCAACATAATCACAACTCTGAAGAGTTGGGTTGAAAACCAGACCATACGGACAATTCATGACGGTAGCCTCGCCTTCTTGACACACAACATACTTGGAGCAATCACCATCATTCGTCGAGAAAAATCCGTACTGTCGAGGACATTGGGCTGTTGGATTTGGGTTTTCTGCGAAATGCATTAAAAATTATTATCTTGAAGTACTGATACTTAACACCTACATCTACATAACTAAAAATGAATCACAATAATGTATGTACGCGCATAACTCTCGATCGATTGCACCAAATTGGATAATATTTAATTTTTTTTAATGCGTTTGTTATTATATATATATTATTTATATTGTCAGGGCAGGGTTTATATAGAAAAATTATGTGAATATGGCGGTACGAAGTTTGCCGGGTCAGCTAGTTCTTATAAAAGTGAGCTACATACTTCTTTCCCTTCCTGTAGTGCACTGTACGAGTGTAGGATAGGCACATGGGTATTCATAATGCTTAGCAGCAGGATTGAAATGAAGACCATCCGGACACCAATGTTGGGTCGCTTTGTTATACTGAAACAGAAAATAGATATTTAAAGTTTTACAAGTCATTAAAAATTTATATAGAGATGCAAACAAAAAAACATGAGCAATAAACATTTAGTTACCTTGCATTCAATGTAAGAATCACACTCATTTTCTACTGCGTAATATCCATTTCTTTCCTTACAGATTAAGTCAGGTTTTAAGAGTCCAGGTTTCTGAGTTGAAGTGGTTATAATTACTGGAGGAACCTTAGTCACACGCTGTGTGGAAACTGTAATTGGAACTATAGTTACAGGTCGCGTCTGACCACCAAAGACTAATTCCCGAACTGGCTGTTGTTTAGGTAAGAGTGGTGGTAAAACTGCTGGTGCAGGCCTAGTTAGAGGCTTTGCTGCTGCTTCTTGAATTGAAATATAACTCATTTGTGGCTTTACTGTTTCTAACGGAATCTGTGATTTAGACTCTAAAGTTTCTGGTGCAATCTTTGGCTCGGGTGTCACCTCCAATTCTGGCTTTAACTCTGATTCTTGCTCTGGTTCAGCATTCACTTCATAATCTGCATTATCTTCCTTAGGTTCAATGAGTACTTGAGGAGCATCGGCTTGTATTGGTAAATTGACATCTGAAACTAATGATGGTTGGTCTGTTGCAGGTGGCACCGAAAAAGTTTCAGGTTGTACTACTACTGGTGTTGATTGAGGAGCAGTGACTGTTGGCGTTTGACTACCGCCAATTAGTTGTATGATTACTTGTGGTGCAGACACCACTTGTGGTAGTTGAGTACTAGCGAGTATTGGTAGTTGTGTTACAACAACTTCTGGAACGGGTGGTTGGGTGACAAATGCAACGGGTCTAATAGGACGCGGCCGACCTAGCGTTGGTACCGGCCGCTGCCGACGTAGACTCTGGTTAGTACCATCTTGAGCTGCCACTGTAAAATAAAAAAATACTATTTAATACCAGTCGTTAAATCTGTATGTATATCATGACATAATTTTAAATCAAGAGGTGAAGAAGTTTAAAATTTTTTGAAGCGTTCACTAACCCAGTTAACATATTTATACATATAGTTGTGCATAAAAATAAGTAAATGAAGAACTTTGAAACTTACCAATTAGTAGCAATGGAAGTAAGAACAAGAGCCTAAACCGAAGCATTTTTATTAAATTTTATATTTCTGAAGTCTTAGTAGCTAGACAACGTAGACCTGACTGTAAATATACAGATATTTTTTTCGCTTATAAGTGATTCTTTTAGCATCTAAAATCAATTAATAATGAGTACATTAATGTTGCTCATTGATATAATTACAATTTTTAAGTTACTTGTAAAACAATAAAAGTAATTATAAAAATAATTAAGTAATTACTTAAATATTATTTAACTCACGACGTATTGTTATTAATTGAGTTATTAATATAATCTTTTAATTTAATGTGAAAGTACCGCTATAACATAATGAAAAATCTGTTTGTCACAAGTTAGTTATATATCCTGATTGAATTAAACGTTGGTGATGGATGTAGGAATACAGGTAAGTGTCGAATTCTTACCTCTATGAGATGGTTTGATATAGAAAGGTTTCCGCAGAAATATATTTCAACGGTGGCGCTCATAGCCCAGTTGCACTCAATGATTAGAAACAATCATCGAGGGTAAGCAACGATGGCGCGGTCAGTACCTGGATGGGTGACCGCTGGTGGCATGTTACCATGAGCGTCTCCGTGATTCGGAGGTCACGTTAAGCAGTCGGTCCCGGTTGTTATCATACGATAACAGTCGTGAAGCTTAGTTGGAGGCCTTCGGGCGGTTTAAAAACATCCAACGGCAAGATTTACGTAGCCACAACGTATTTTTGCCAGTCCCCAACCCGCACTTGGCCAGCGTGAGGACGTATGGCCTTAACCCTCTCCTGAGAGGAGACCCGAGCCCAGCAGTGGGACATTATGGGTTGTTGTTTATATTTCAACGCATAGTGTTATGAATTCGATACCCACACGGGACAAAACTTTATGTATTCAACAAATTATTGTTTGGAATCTGGTTGTTATTTATACTCGTTTCATGTCTGTAAACTACTTCGCGACATACGGTTTATTGCTAGTTCGGAAGTAGTCTTAAAAAAAAGTTATAAATAACATGAGGCCACTACCAACATCATAAATAAAATATGTACCTAATTTATTGCTTCATTTCACATGCTTTAGAACTGCCTTTTAGAGTACGAACTTCATCAATCCAATCTCATCTAGTAAATTTAAAAATCGATTAATTTGGACTAATCCCGCCCACACGTCCACCCAAGCAAAAGCAGATACCCAAGAACTCATCGAGTTATGATATGCCACACGAGAAGTACCAATAAAAATTAAAATGTCTTGGAAACGGCAAAGAAATTAATCTAAAGAAAACTGGAGGATTTTTACATAATAATTTCTCTTCCTTGCTTAGCAAAGCGGGAGACAAATTGAAGTAAATTTTGGCAGACACTTTTTTAAATAGGAAAGCACCACGGACATTATGGGTCTAAAGTGAGCTATTTTTTATTTCTACAATGTGCATAGCAGAATCGCCTAAACACACAAAAATTCTTGCTAGCTGATACAAGTTCCCCAAAGTATATTATTTAACGTTCGTTGTACCGCCTTTGTTCCAACGGATATATGTTATTCAACTCACTACACAAAGCCCAGCCCAACTGTATTAGTTGCCTGATATATATTTACTCCTTGACACCGTAGTTTCTATATAAAATTCGACTGACTAATGTAATATTTGTAACCTTACTTAATTAAATAATGAAATAACCTCATATATTCAAATTTATCATCATTATCGTCGCAGCTTCTTATACCTTGTCCGTCTTCAAACGTAGGCCTCCTTTCCCTATTTCCATTTCTACCAATCCCGTGCCATCGCCAACCGGTTCACTCCCGCTCGTCCCCGTATATCGTCGAACCATCTTTTAGATGGTCCTCCTCTGCCTCGGGTGTTTGCTTGGAGTATCCTCTCAAGCACTCTTCGAGTCCACCGGTTGTATTCCAGTCTAGCAATGTGTCCTACCCTTCTCCATCCAAAAGACTAAAGTCGTAGATGTCGATCTATGACTTTAGTCTTTTCTCTGATCCACTCGTTTCTCTTTCTGTGCATCAGAGTTATGCCAAGCACCGACCTCTCCACTACTCCCTCTGCCACTCGTAGTTTTTCATCCTTTCAGTCAAAGTCGTAGTTTCCATGCCATATGTGAATACAGCAAATTGGATAAATACCTCGGTTTTCAGGAGTTGCGCGATTCTCTTAGAGCTAAAATATTTGGCTATTCGCTCCGAAAGCTGTACAAGCTGCCACTCGGTCTTCCAGACCCAGAGATACCTTATAGCCAAGATAAATGTAGTGGTCGACTGTTTCAACTAGCAGATGGCCTATATATTCGAATTAGGCAAACTAATTACGTATACTTAAAATAGTTTTTGCACGATATTTTATATGATAATTTTCAACCATATTACTAAGATAAGAAAGAACACTACCCTCCTGACGCAGTCGGGCAAGAAAACAAACAAACCTTCCATCCCTAGCCCTCTCCCTGCCCTTCTTTTTTAAATTGAGATGACTATTTTGAAAATTTCTATAGCCTATGTCACTTCCACAATTCTGATTAACGACACCTCAAATGTCAAAAACCGTCAAATTTAATGCTTGGTTGTGATTTAAGGTTGGATCGGTTTTTGTTTTTTCGAAAAACGGTCCCCATTTCATTGGGGACCGTCTTTCGCAAAATCAAAAAACGATCTCCTTTTAAAGTTATGGTTGCGGTAGTAAGCATTGTATAAATAATTACCTTGTTTTCTTGTCAAGAAAATACATCACGTCAAAAAACAAATCGATTATTGAAATTAATATTTTTTATTATTGTCACTTTAAAGTATTTTCACTTTAAATTACGAAAATAAAATTTAAAAACATATATTTTGCTTGCATTAACTTAGTACATTGTTAAAACTATAATATAGTTTTAATAATTTTTACCGTTGCTTTTGCGCTTTAAAAGGTACCTCTGATTGTTATATATTATTATGTTACAGTATTTTGGAACACGTGAATACGTTTATTTCCTTAGGATGTATATTGGCAAGGCATGGAAAGGATGACCAAGACATTAAGAAACGATTCCAAAAGGAAATATTATACGTGTTGTGTAAAAACGTAGACAGAACGTCAGGACGTAGAAATCTATTATTAAATGTATATCTGGCGATTTACGAGGTAGAGTTCGCATCGACTCTGCTGCTTAGCAGCGGGAGTTAAGTGAACAAAAACATGAAAAATAATGCTTTGGAAATAAGTTTTCTTACGCTTTTATTTAGTTATTTTTGTTTATGACACGTAATATC
>PKRV01000461.1:542422-562132 GCA_003709505.1 Hyphantria cunea
AGACCCGAGCCCAGCAGTGGGACATTATGGGTTGTTGTTTATATTTCAACGCATAGTGTTATGAATTCGATACCCACACGGGACAAAACTTTATGTATTCAACAAATTATTGTTTGGAATCTGGTTGTTATTTATACTCGTTTCATGTCTGTAAACTACTTCGCGACATACGGTTTATTGCTAGTTCGGAAGTAGTCTTAAAAAAAAGTTATAAATAACATGAGGCCACTACCAACATCATAAATAAAATATGTACCTAATTTATTGCTTCATTTCACATGCTTTAGAACTGCCTTTTAGAGTACGAACTTCATCAATCCAATCTCATCTAGTAAATTTAAAAATCGATTAATTTGGACTAATCCCGCCCACACGTCCACCCAAGCAAAAGCAGATACCCAAGAACTCATCGAGTTATGATATGCCACACGAGAAGTACCAATAAAAATTAAAATGTCTTGGAAACGGCAAAGAAATTAATCTAAAGAAAACTGGAGGATTTTTACATAATAATTTCTCTTCCTTGCTTAGCAAAGCGGGAGACAAATTGAAGTAAATTTTGGCAGACACTTTTTTAAATAGGAAAGCACCACGGACATTATGGGTCTAAAGTGAGCTATTTTTTATTTCTACAATGTGCATAGCAGAATCGCCTAAACACACAAAAATTCTTGCTAGCTGATACAAGTTCCCCAAAGTATATTATTTAACGTTCGTTGTACCNGGTTTTTGTTTTTTCGAAAAACGGTCCCCATTTCATGTCATCCACATTTTTTATAATTTTTATCATTAACTCCATCACGACGAAGACTTGAAGACTCGAAGACTTAGAATTGAAGACTCGAAATACTTGACATTGGCAGAAATAGCTGATCCGGCTGATTGCCATATCATCAAAAGAAGTGATTTAAGGTTACCTTTAATAATATAATATAAAAAATAATACCAGAAATAACTGAAAATTTGGTTGCGTGCAAAAATATTTGTGATTACGTTCATACAATGAGATATTAAGTTTAAACATCTATTGGTTAGTTTTTCAAGCCCCTCTTGTATCGATTCATCTAAAACCATTGTCAGCATACGCTTTTAATTTAATAAATACCCTATTTGGAAAGTATAGGCATTAAAAAAAATTATCGAAGCCTAAGAAAAGTCGATTGTGAATTACAAAGAGTTCCGTGTAGTTGGGCTCGTCGACAGGCTAATTCCTGAGATCATCCTAAATACTGCGTTTAAATATCTCCCTTGTGACTAGGATTGACTTTTCACCACAGTGTCCTTACATAATGTCTATTCACAAGTTAAGACAAGCTAAACAAAACAAAAGCTTTATTTAAAGTATTTACTTATTTATATTATTTTTCCTGATTTTTCGGCCTTGATTTTTTATCTCTGTAAATCGTTAATAACGTGATAGAACGTATGAAATCTAAGAATTAATTTATTTTAGTGTGTAGTTTTAGAATGGAAGGAATGACTTGGGCAACCGAGCGCTGCGCACGCCGTCATTGCGGCGGTAAGACCCATTATGGAGGATTGGCTTGAGAGGCCTCACGGGAGCCTCTCATACCGGCTGACACAGGTGATCACTGGGGAAAGGGTGCTTTGGTGAACACCGTGTCTGATCCGCAAGGAGCAAACGCCTAGTGCCACCACTGCGATTGCCAGACCGTGGACACGGCATTCCACACGCTGGCAGAATGTCCGGCGTGGGACGAGCCGAGGCGTGATCTCGTGGCGGCCATCGGGGTGGGGGTTCTCTCGCACAGGAACATGATTGCGGCAATGTTGCGGAGCGAAAGCGCGTGGAACTCTACCGTTTTTTTTCTGCGAGTAAGTTATACTTGCGAAGAAGATCGCGGAGCGAGACCGGGAGAAGTTTAGAACTCTCCCTGTCCGCCAGGTCTGGGAATGGGCCAGGTACTGCAGACGACTCAGGGGCCGAAGATCACTTAATGATCTCCGTCCTCCATAAACGCAAGCCTGAGGGTGACAGATGAGGCCACATATCACCCCAGCAGGAGCAGGCCGGGGTGGTGGCGCGAGCGAATACGCCGCCACCCTGGCCTTTTCTGTATAGAATAGGAACGCCTCCTACACAGGGGGGCCACCTACAAACATTGGTGGTACTTCGGGGTTCTACGGATTACCTTCCGAGGGTACATCTGGTCCCTCGGCTGCTAGTACCCGAGATGGTGTGCGGTTTTTAGTCGGTTCGAGTCCGACATAACCACCACTCGGTGGTATCCTAGGGGATTTCCACACTAAAAGTGTGTAGTTTTAGAAAAATTACTATATAAGTAAATCACAAACTAGATTCAATTAAATTCACAAGGTTAGGTTTCATAACCGTTATTCAAAACTTCTTATTATATCATGTCGTCATGTCACTTACTTGTAAAAATAATTTATGTACTATTTTTTTCTCTTAACAGCTTTCTTGAAACTTAACATCAGTTTTTTTTAAACTAACTTACATGTAAGATGCCACATAAACTCATTCAAGTTTTTCCGTACATCAGTGTCATCACCAAAACATATTTAAATCTCAAGTACTTCATCATATAAAACAATATAAACAACATTCTAGAACTCAACAGGGATATGCACAATTAATTATCAATTAGAGAGGGTAGTGATCTACTACCCTACCAAAACGCGATCATCACTGGCACCGAACATGACCGATCGTTGTCGACCGGCACTCGATGATCCGATCACTATATTCTTTTATGCAGAGACATTTAACACATTATACAGCGTGGTTTTTATACACCTTATAAACATACTATACAATGAAGAGGACTGTGAAAATAAAGGTGAGAATACTGAAATATCTGTAATATGCATGCACACAAACACAAGACATAATTATATGTTTTGCAAGAAATACTGCTTTAATTTACTTTTTAATTGATTATTCAGAAATGGAATGACATATCCCAATTTTCTTTTACCGTAATTGTTTGTGTATTTAGGCAAAATTAAGAAGTTTTTTAAAACCTGACGTGTTTGAACCGTATTATTGTTTCTTTTTTCTTTTAGATGTTCAATAAAAAATTCTACATTTAGTAGCGTGTATATAATCTTGACATGGATCGGTAATACTCTATTAAACCCATACAAGGCATGGCAGTTATTTTTAATTTTTTTTAAATATTCTCTGTTGCAATTTCTTTTAGCCACCTCGTTTGAAATGCATAAATTAGGTCAAGATGGGTTTTATACGTTCTTCCATCGCTTGATAAACCATAACCGATTATTGATTCAACCAGAGCTGAATACAGTTGTAGTCATATTTGATAGGGTATTTTTCTCTTTGTCAGAGAAAACTTAGCCAAAATGCCTCTCAGTTTATCACAAACTAGGTTTAAATGGCTTTTCCACGACATTCGACTATCTATTATCATACCAAGATTCTTTTGCTGATCTACTACATTGATAAAGCCACATGCGCATCCGCTAGGCATCCTTTTACTATTTTCATGAAGACATTCGTGCTTGTGTGCGATTAGAGTTGGTTTCGTGGATTCTCTATTTTAACTCGAGCTGAAGTACATCATTTTGATTTTATCTTCGTTTAAAACAAGCCCGACGTCATAAGTCTATTTTGCTACCAAATCGAAGTCGCATTGCAATTTGTTTAGTGCGTCTTCCACCAAGTTGCCAAATGCCATAAGGCAAGTATCATCAGCAAATTGGTATAGTTCACATTTCGTTATTAGGTTTTGCAGCGGTCCTAACACTGATCCCTGGGTCGTGCCATTTGTCACTTCTGTTAGGCCGCTATCAACACCATCTACCCTAATCAAAAAAAATCTATTTGTGAGATAATTACCACACCACGCCAGAAGGTGGCCATTGATACCACATTGTTCGAGGCTATTTAATAGTATAGAATGATTGAGCGTTTCAAAAGCAACACATGTCGCTTATGGTCAAGGTGCCCATAAATGTTAAGGAGTTCTTTCCTGATTGAAAACCGTATTGATTTGAGGAGAGGCTGCTGTTTTGTCTGTAAAATTCATACATTTTTTTTGCTTATGTACTTTTCAACTAGTTTATCTGCGAGTGGCAGAATAGTAA
Source organism: Hyphantria cunea (assembly GCA_003709505.1). NCBI lineage: Eukaryota > Metazoa > Arthropoda > Insecta > Lepidoptera > Erebidae > Hyphantria > Hyphantria cunea. Next base: position 546,512 of record PKRV01000461.1, read on the forward strand.
TTGGTCTATTGTTCGAATACTCAGCACGGTTGCTTTTATATGTAGGGTCTGACTATACCGTTTTAGTGCATCAGTATATATGATTTTATTTATTAAGTTGGTAATTATACCAGTTATTTTACTGCAGTTTTTAATGTCCCGTCCCCTTATACCGTCTAAACCATGTGATTTTTTAGTGTTCGTTATATTTATGATTGATGTTATACATTTACGTGTCGCAGGTCTATATCTCATTGAGACATTTGCTGCTTTTATATAAGTGGATATGTCCAGAAGTTGACTAGAACCCAATGTTAAAAAATGGCACCCAAATGGTGCCATTTTTTAACATTGTCTTTGTCATTGTCTAAAATTTGAAGACTTTAAATACTTGACATTGGCAGAAATAGCTGATTATCTGGATGCCATCTCATCAAAAGAAAAACAAGAAGAAAATGGGGTTGAAAGGAGAAAAATGTCGCTCAATGATTTGTTATGATTTACTGCGCTACGATATTACCAAAAGCTTTGATTAGCATTTAATTACGAAATCTCGTCTTGTGCTAATGTTCACAATTAGTTTAATGAGTTTAAACGTGATCGAAGTAAAGGCACTGATGAATCACAAGGAGGACGTCAAAAAGATAAAAGTTCGGATTGGAGCTGCTGAATACTTGAAAAGATTTACAGAGGTGACCCTCATGCGCCATGTATCATAGTTACATGTGATAAAGCTGGATGTGTTAATAGGAACCCGATACCAAAAGTCAATCTTCACAATGAAGGTTTCCGTAAGATCCTATCCATGTGGTTACGGATTAAGAATGAGAAGAGTATAGAGTTTCACCCCCCTTATTAAACATACAACGTTGACTGTAATGTCCATTGATAGTATTGTAACCGAAAGTTGAATTATTATATCACAAAAAAAAATCCCTTATACCATCTGTGAGATTAAAAACAGATCGGCCCTGATTTTTTAAATATTTTTCTTAAACGACGTCTGACCTTTAGTTACATTTGTTGTGATATATACTGTTTAAACAGTTTTATTACTAATTGGTTGCGTTTTTTTAGCAATTCCTATCTACGGAGAGGCCTATGTCCAACAGTAAACTGTTAAAGCTTGTTTAAATAATGCGTTTTGGCAACGTCTTCTACCAGCGATTGGTAAATGCTATTGAAGTCGTAACCTAGTGAATTTTAAGTTATGGTAATAAAAAACGTTTTTTAAACGTATGGAAACCCCTTCTTGGGCACCGTCTAATCGTATTTTTTTTATAGCAAAAAACCTGACCTATCCATACTGCAATTCTTCCATAGTAACATTACAGATTCCATAGTAACTCTGTCTATTTGTCAAGCTTTTAAAACAAATACTGTAAGTCGACGTTTATTTAATAAATATTTACGATAATCGACATGCGGGCGGAGCTGCGGATACAAACTAGTCTTTTTATTAACTAACCTCCTTTTTTTAACCGTAGTAAAACCAAATATTTAGTACCTATTTACTTCTATAAATTAGACTTTACTACCTATAAATTTTTAAGCATTTATTTATTTTAGGCACCTACTTAATTAATTGATATTTAATTGTATAATGTTTTTTATATGAACAAGTTTTTAATCGGTTTTTAATATTTGGAATCTTTAAATAGTTTATATTATTTCATATTGTGCGAACTATTTCCAACCTTTTTTGGCAATATTCTTTGAAGATCTAAAAACCAATCGCAGCATAAATTAGTTATTATCTCCCTTGTATATTTTGAAGTACACACTTAAATACTTTTTTCCTGTCGTTTTCCTTTATATGCTCAACGGTCTTACAAGGCTTTACGTCAATAGGACACTACTTGTTAAAATTCAAAGGATCTTCCGAATATGAATTCTCCAAATCTCCTGAACTAAGTACCTATTTACAAAAGATTTGTTTGTAACAAGTGAGAATAGAGCTACATACATATATACTTACTATAGAGGACGTACGCCCTTAACCCTCACATGAATGGTTTTGATTTTTTGTTACATCATTGATTGTGACACATTTTGTATTGGATCCACATTCACATGCCACATAGGTACATGATCTTATCGACGTCAAAACTTTAATCAGCCGTACCCTACGCGCGACCATAATTCGCCGAACCTTTCTCCTTAATTATGTTCGAAAGTCTTGAAAGGTTATTGTATAAATTTTAATTCATTGTAATATTTAGAGGAAATACACAAATAACTGAAAAGATATTTTGTTTTGTTTTGCTTTTACTTAAGTTATTATTAACATAAATACTCATAGTAAAACTGAAAGTGAGACACAGATGTGTACCAAAGCTCCTCAATTATTTTAATAATATCTTAATACAAAAGTTTGCTCTTTGATACAAACAAGTTTCACTATAAGAAATTTTCTATATATCTTAACATATATTACCACATGAAATTATTCATTTGATGTTAAACTGCGATTTCAACCTGCTTCCGTCGGCTTTAGTAAATTATACACGTTTACTGTGAGTGTTGTAGGCCTATTTGAATAAATATTGTATCCAGTAAAAAAATAATTATTCGATGACGACTGACAGTTCTTAATATGAGTGCATTCAAATAAATAAAAAAAATCTTCAGTGTTAACTTAATAATATATTATGTACTTAGTGGGTCCACCACAGTCTCGATCCACTACATCATGATCATCTAGCAAAGGCCCCCTCTGATTTACAAGGAATTTAAATAATCATGGGGCCCAAAAGATATTAAATATACCAATAGAGATGTAAGAGCCGATGCTTGGATTCAGATTTCTCCAGAGATAGATACCAAGAGATTTTTGTATATGGTTTTTACCCAGAACCGTATTTTTCTTTTGTGTGTTTTTTTGTGTAAATACTTAAACAAAATGAAAGATACTACTACCAAGGCAATTCGACGCTGCCGCTGTACGTGTGACACTATGTCCAGCAAGAGTTCGGACTGAATCACGGATCGCCTAAGGATCTCTAGGAGCTTAGTTTGCGATCGCGGTTTCAAGAAACTGTATTGGCCTTGTACGATCACGAATCGACGAAACGAAAGCTCGCGAGGAGGTAATGTTTTCCTAATTTGACCGAACATTATCAGCTACTATTAATTTGATTTATTATAATTTATCTTTCTATTACATAATCCCAAAGTATTTTTTTTACTAATTAGATCAATTATACTATTTTAAACGACATCATTAATCAACGTTCATTAACTAATTCTAATTCCATTTATAAGTCTATAAGTAAAGAAGTTTTTTTTAAATAGAGCTTCAGTGAAGTGTATTGTGTCAAAGTGTAAGCACATATATATCTATGAACCTAGAAAGTTTTAGGAATGTATAGATTATCCCTAATATGTTTATTGCCTTTAGTGGTATCTGGTAAGTTTTTATTCTTTTTTGTTATTTAATTTTATACTTAAATAGAAATAAGTTGTTACTTTCTTTTGATAAAACTGGAGAGTGACCAATTGGCTTAATTTTGGTCTAGAAATATTTTTGGGAGCTCAGGGAACGTTGAAGTTATGAGAAAATACAGAAAGAAAGCGAGAAAAATAGTAATTATTTTTTTCCTTATATTCAAAATATTGAATCTTTTCAAAATATTATATCTTTTGATTCTGAGGGAGCCTTGTAAGGGAGGTGCTTATGCTTTGTGCGTAATGGGCTTAAAGCAGACTTGTGACTGTTCAGGGGCAGGTGTCCAAGAGTGCCAGTTTTCACTTACCATTAGATGGCCAATGTGACCCTTACATAATAAAAAAAAATAACCAAAATCAATTTAGAAAAAAACTGATAAGTGACATATCAATATTTGCAATAGGCACTAAGAACAAATAACTTAGGTATACACGTATTTAAATTATATTCTATTCTAAGCCTTTTCTTGGTCCCTATGGTATTTTTCTTCTACCTGCGTATTTTAAATGCCCGGGTCAGACCAAATGTTTGTATGATATGCTAATATTTGTTTCGTAGTTTGAATGTTTTTTATGTATATTATGTATGTACTTACAAAAAAAATATACTTGTACGTATTTATGTAAATTGTCTAGTACCCATAATACAAATTAGTACTTTGGGACTAGATGGCGTTGATGTTCAAAATATTATTATATTTATTATTATTCATTATTTTTTTAAAACGTAATCTCCTACCATACATTTAACTTATGTTTACTTAAATTATTGATCGAGTTGAAGAGAGTATAGGCTATTAGTTTTGACTATTTAACATATACCTAAAGTTGCAAGTATCAACTCAATAAAAATTTTGCTTATCGATAATCTTTATAGTTTTAAATAAGTCATAGGCGGACAAACGTGAGATAGTTGTTAGTTTAGCTAGTAGTATTTAGATGTTTGCATCTAAGTAGTTATATAAACGACAATCTGCCATTATAAATATTTTGAGTAATATGTTTTGGGGGTTCAAAATTAGGCCACAAGAATTTCATGGTTTTCTAAGCTCTACCTCCATTGTTATAAGCTTATTGGCTTTCTTAACAACCTTTTATTTGTCGGGTTTTATGTATGTTTTATTATTTAATCGGGTCAAAGCTGTTTTGAATTATCTCAGTTTGACCATTTCTCTAATAACTAAATGAAATTACTTACAGTGTCAGAACAACTAAACAACAATGGAATCCAGTACTTTGGAACATCAAACGTCCGTTATCAGAAGACATATCTGCCCCCTTTATTACTTTCTGGAAAATCGCAGTCTAGCCCTATTTCAACTACAAAGAATAATCCATCTTCGACAACGATAACAGCTCCACTAACTGCGGACTTGCCTAAAATCAATCAAATTAATGTAACAACTTCAACAGGGCCAATATATATACCCCGTCGAAAACCATTTATACTACCGCGGCGTCCCATACCAGGACTCAGGCCAAAGCAACCGGCTATACATACATCCACTGTAGTTGAACTTCAACCCAATTTATTTCTTGATAAACAAATGGCGAAACTTCATGCGCCTCAACCATCACTCATGTCTGTTTCCCGACCATCAAAAGTTTCCGCCCCTCAGATATTAAAACAAGTTATATCTGGGCCTCAAACGCCTATAAATACCACTCTTGAAACATCAACCGTTGAAATATCCGTACCAAATGTAATTGTTATTCCCACTCTCACACCGGCTCCTACTTTACGAGTGCCAGTTGTAACCGTTTCTGAACCAACTGCGTCTCCAGTAGCAGTTCTACCTGAAAAGGAACCAGTGTCTTTTGATTTAATGACTGAAAATACATCAGAAAAAGAGCCAATGTCCCCGCCACAAGTAGAACTAATACTTCAGACCAAACCAGAGCTTAATCCTGCATCTCCTCCAGAACAAGATCTTCAACTAAAAATAGAGTCATTTCTTAAATCAACACCAAATTTATCTGAATTCAATCATATACCATACCTAATCAAATGGAGGCCATACAATACATTTGTACCAGTTCTAGATTCCGTATCAGTGGAAAAACAAGATACAACTATGGCACCATTTTTGAACATGTTTAATGCCAATCAGGGTTTAACTACCGAAACATCACAAACAGTAGAACCAGCAGCTGGAACCGTTGAATCTCTATCAATAGCTACTAATTCAGCATCAGTAAATACTATCAAAATTGTATCTATCATCAATACCACCACTCAAACCCCTATATTTGCAGAAATTCAACCACCACTAGTAACCGTTCCTAAACTGCTACTTAATGAAACAGAAACGCAAATTATAACAGCCCCTCGTGTAGTAATACAGCTAATTGCTGATCCTCAACAACTTTTGAATTCTGTATCGGCTGTCTATCAACCAGATGAACCCTCTATTCGATTAAATACGATTGCTTATAAACAGCTTCCAACACCCTTTCTCTCTGTACCAAACACGCCATCACCGATAGTAACTGTTCAGCCTAAGACAGAGCCTGCTTTAAATGAGACCAATCCAGACATAATAGTTAAATCTGAGCTTGCTCCTCAACTCGAGCCAGTACTCACAAATCAACCAGAACCAGAACATGCAACTCTGTCAAAAACAGAATCAATCACTCAACCAACTTTTCAGTCAAAACTGGATTCACATACACCTGGCCTAGTTTCATTGGCAGTAATGATACAATCGAAAGGCGAGGAACTCATAAAAGAACATATAACGGTACCACCACTTAGAGGCGATGACATCTCTGAATCGTATTTCACTTTCGAAACACCAGCTGCAACAAATCAAACACTTGTCACTGCTAAATCACAACTAATAGGACTATCTGCTACACAAACACCTACAGTTACAAATAAACCAGCAATAATGACTACTAGTTCCATTCCTGAAGCAACAACTACCCTTGCAGAGTCAGTTGTTTTTCCTAATAATCAACCTCAAAAAGTAATAATGCAACTAATGATGCCTCTCCAACCTTCTCTAAGTGTTGCTCCTCAAATAACAATGACTCCCGTTCCTAAACCCTTAGCAGTTGTTGCATCTACGTCACGTCTAACTGAAGCCCCTCAAAAAACTGACCAACCTGAACTGTTTTCCGTTTCTGAAGTATCAGATTCCAAGTTGGAACTTTCTACTACACAAGAATTCAAACTAGATGCTCGACCTAACTCTAAGTTAGTTACTAATTTAGAATCAGAAACGACTTTTGAACCAGTAGTAAAAATTCCCAATAAGCCCTATACCTATCCGGTCAAACTAAGGCCACAAGACGGCTCTGTCACGGTGCCTGATTCAACATGGGAATATGTATCTCTAAAACCAAAACCTATGGTTTTACCACCACTCTTACCCAGACCTATTACTATTCGGGAGCCAGCCTATGACCGCCTTTATTTTACCCAATATCCAATAACCTCGTTAACAAATAATGTGCCTAAGGTTACTCCAATCATTAAGCCTACTCTAGCGCCTTTCATATCTGCTAAACCTTATAATGTATGGCAGACTACTCAACCAGAATCGGAACCTACAACCCAACCAGAATTCACTACTCAACTAGAACCAGAACATACCAGTCTACCAAAATCAGAAACAACCACTCAGCCAACTTCTCAGTCAAAACTGAGTTTACATACACCTGGCATAGTTTCATTGGCAGTAACGATACAACCGAAAGGCGAGGAACTCATAAAAGAACATATAACGGCATCACAACTTAGAGGCGATGACATTTCTGAATCGTATTTCACTTTCGAAATACCAGCTAGTGCAAAAAATCAAACACTTGTCACTAAATCACAACTAATAGAACTATTTCCTAGACAAACACCTACAGTTACAAGTCAACCAGTAATAATGACTACCAGTCCCATGCCTGAAGAAACAACTACCCTTGCAGAGTCAGTTGTTTTTCCTAATGATCAACCTCAAACAGTAATAATGCAACTAATGGTACCTCCCCAACCTTCTCTAAGAGTTGCTCCTCAACTACCAGTGACTCCCATTCCTAAACCCTTAGCAGTTATTGCATCTACATCACGTCTAACTGAAGTCCCTCAAAAAACTGACCAACCTGAACTGTTTTCCGCATCTGAAGTATCAGATTCCAATTTAGAATCAAAAACGACTTTAGAATCAGAGGTAAAAATTTCCAATAAGCCTTATACCTATCCAGTCAAACTAAGGCCACTAGACGGCTCTGTCACGGTACCTGATTCAACATGGAAACATGCATCTCTTAAACAGCAACCTATAGTTTTACCACCGCTCTTACCCAGACCTATTCCTGTTCGAGAGCCAGCCTATGGCCGCCTTTATTTTACCCAATATCCAATAACCTCATTAACAAATAATGTGCCTAAGGTTACTCCAATCATTAAGCCTACTCTAGCGCCTTTCATATCTGCTAAACCTTATAATGTATGGCAGACTACTCAACCAGAATCAGAACCTACAACCCAACCAGAACTTACTACTCAACTAGAACCAGAATTTACTACTCAACTAGAACCAGAACATACTAGTCTACCAAAATCAGAAACAACCACTCAGCCAACTTCTCAGTCAATACTGAATTCACATACACCTGGCGCAGTTTCATTGGCAGTAATGATACAATCGAAAGGCGAGGAACTCATAAAAGAACATACAACGGCACCACCACTTAGAGGCGATGACATTTCTGAATCGTATTTCACTTTCGAAATACCAGCTAGTGCAACAAATCAAACACTTGTCACTACTAAATCACAACTAATAGAACTATCTCCTATACAAACACCTACAGTTATAAGTCAACCAGTAATAATGACTACCAGTCCCACGCCTGAAGCAACAACCACCCTTGCAGAGTCAGTTGTTTTTCCTAATGATCAACCTCAAAAAGTAATAATGCAACTAATGATGCCTCCCCAACCTTCTCTAAGTGTTGCTCCTCAACTAACAGTGATTCCTGTTCCTAAACCCTTAGCAGTTATTGCATCTACGTCACGTCTAACTGAAGCCCCTCAAAAAACTGACCAATCTGAACTGTTTTCCGTTTCTGAAGTATCAGATTCCAAGTTGGAACTTTCTACTCCACAAGAATTCAAACTAGATGCTCGACCTAACTCTAAGTTAGCTACTAATTTAGAATCAAAAATGGCTTTAGAATCAGAAGTAAAAATTTCCAATAAGCCCTATACCTATCCGGTCAAACTAAGGCCACAAGACGGCTCTGTCACGGTGCCTGATTCAACATGGAAACATGCATCTCTAAAACAGCAACCTATAGTTTTACCACCGCTCTTACCCAGACCTATTCCTGTTCGAGAGCCAGCCTATGACCGCCTTTATTTTACCCAATATCCAATAACCTCATTAACAAATAATGTGCCTAAGGTTACTCCAATCATTAAGCCTACTCTAGCGCCTTTCATATCTGCTAAACCTTATAATGTATGGCAGACTACTCAACCAGAATCAGAACCTACAACCCAACCAGAACTTACTACTCAACTAGAACCAGAATTTACTACTCAACTAGAACCAGAACATACTAGTCTACCAAAATCAGAAACAACCACTCAGCCAACTTCTCAGTCAATACTGAATTCACATACACCTGGCGCAGTTTCATTGGCAGTAATGATACAATCGAAAGGCGAGGAACTCATAAAAGAACATACAACGGCACCACCACTTAGAGGCGATGACATTTCTGAATCCTATTTCACTTTCGAAACACCAACTAGTGCAACAAATCAAACACTTGTCACTGCTAACTCACAACTAATAGAACTATCTCCTATACAAACACCTACAGCTACAAGTCAACCAGCAGTAATGACTACCAGTCCCATGCCTGAAGCAACAGCTGCCCTTTCAGTTGCTCTTCCTAATAATCAACCTCAAACAGTATTAATACAACTGATGAGTCCTCCCCAACCTTCTCTAAGTGTTGCTCCTCAACTACCGGTAACTCCCGTTTCCAAACCCCTTACAGTTATTGCGTCTATGCCAAGTGTAGCTGAAGCTCCTCAAGATACTGACCAAGTTAAACTGTTTTCTGTTTCTGAAGTATCAGATGCCAAGTACGAACTTTCTACTCTACAAGAATTCAAACAAGATTCTCGACCTAACTCAAAGTTAGCTCCTGAAACGAGTATCAAGCCAGAAGTAGAAAATCCCACTAAGCTCTACATCTATCCAATCAAACTAAGACCACAAGTCGGTTTTGTCTCTGTACCTGCTTCACAGTGGAAATATATATCATTAAAACAACAACCTGCAATTTTACCACCGCTATTACCTAGACCTAGTCCTGTTCGAGGTCCTGTCTATGGCCGTCATTACAATACTCAGTAACCAAAAACCTTATCTACAAATTACGTGTCAAAGGTTACTCCAAGCCTTAGGCTCACTCCAGCTTCATTAATATCTGCTAAGCCTTATACTATGTGGCAGCACAATTATGGTCGGTATACTCTATCTACTACTAAGACTCCAATTATAGAAATGACACAGAATACAACAGCAGTTCGTTCAAACAATGTATCTACATCAAAACGACCTGAATCATTCAACCTCGAATTCGTTTGCAAAGAAGGAAATGGATATTATACAGTTGAAAATGAATGCGATGCATACATTTTATGCCAGGTAACTTTTTCTTTAAAAGTAAAATTTTTATTTACATGATCTTGACACTAAATCTGTAGTGTTTGTTGTAAAATAACTATATCTTACTCTTTCAGAAAAACAAGGCTATAAAGTTTTATTGTCCCGACGGCCTTTATGTAAACCCTGCCGCTAAATATAATGAGTACCCGTGTACTTATCCTTCGGAAGTGCAATGTACCTATTCAACCGGGAAACGTAAGTGCTTTCACAAATTTTTTATTAGTATTTACAAATTATTTCTGTTTCAATAAATAGCATAGCAATGTTTATTTTAACAGAAAACACAATACAAATAGCCACAGGGACCAAGCAATGTCCTAAGCAATATGGATTGTTTTCGATGAATGACGGCGACTGCAGCAAGTACATAATGTGTAACACAGGTGTGGCAACCGTCATGAATTGTCCTACTGGACTAGTTTTTAACCCATCCACTGAAAGTTGTGATTGGGTAGCAAACGTTCCACAATGTAAACCTCAAGGTAAATATAAAATAGCGAAATAGGTAATTCTATTATTAACAGCTATTCATGGTATACCTACAAAATATTTATTCTTATTTCAGTGTTCAAGGATTATACTTGCCCGGATTCTCCGGTGGATGAATATGGTGTTGCCACAGATATCATTTACAAATACAAGTATGTACAAATTGTGTAACATTTTAATTGTTATTCTATAAAAATTGGACCAGAGTACAATCTTATAATTCATTTTGTATTTTTACAGATATAGGAACCAATGCACACAGTACATAGCGTGTCAAAGAGGATATCCTCGACTCCTAAGCTGTGAGCCTGGTCTGGCTTTCGATGAGGAATCACATTCGTGTATTAGTTCTGTTAATGTGCAAGGCTGTGCATCGTTTGCAGTGTAGTTGCAATGTTCGACCATGGAATGAACTACTTAGTAAAGCAAATAACTATATCTATGAAAGTGCTTTGCTATCCACTCTGTTGTTGCTGACCACCGGACTTAGTGGAGCATTTGCTATAACATCAACATTATGTGCACAAAAGTGAAGAAACAACTCAAATGGTCTTAAAAGCTTAGCAGTCTCCTTTTATCCAGTCAATTGTTATCACTAATTTAGGAAGATATACCTTTTATGTACTGTGACTGCGATTTCTTGTATTTCTTATATGTCTTTAAACATTTGAATAATATAAAATAAACAGCGGTATGTAAAATATCACAAGTTTTTTTAACCCAATCTAGCCAGTTTATACTATAATAACCAGATTACTTACATACATACTTTTAAAACTACTAGCTGAGCCCCGCAGTGCTACCCACGGGTAGTGCCGCAGTGCCAGTTAGACTGTCGAAATAAGTAGCCTTAGTGACTCCTTATTCTATCTTACTCCTTATATCATCAGCTATCTACCAGTGAAAGTTTCGTCAAAATCAGTACAGCCCCTCCGGAGATCCGGCCGGAAAAACAGAGATTTTTTTTTATAATTGCATTTTTAATGTTAGTACCGCATACCCTTTCAGATGCATTAAATAAAAAAATCGTTATTTGAAATTAAAACAGACACCTCAATTTTATTTATTTGTATAGACTATATAGACTATTTTAGGTATCCCTTGACGCAAATAGAAATCATACTCCACATATTGACCTGGTTGAAAATCAATACAGAACGGCAAACTTGGCTATTTTCTACAGTAATTATAAAAAGCTTAATCTGTATAACAAACAGACAGACTGAAGCAACTTTAAACAAGCGATTTTATTTTTTATCACCTATATTTTAATTCTTTAAGGGGCAGGTTCATCGATGCGAAACATCTCTTAATATGTCGCTGTGTTTGTTACCAAACTCCTGAGTATTTATACCCCTAAATGATAAGGGTGACCCACAACTAATTTACTTATTTATTTTATTTATTTGGCAACACCTCCTTTGCCGTGTCAGCTAGTTATAAATATAAAAATCAAATTCAAAATGAAACTCGACGGTTCTAAAACAACACTAGTGACAACAACAACTGCCTCCGCCGGCGGCAGCAGACAGCCGGCCGCCCGCTACCCGCCATTAGTTGTCGAGGCACTCCCGGACTGGCCGACACACTTCCGGGAGCTTAAGAAACAGCTCGGCCACGCACCAAACGGACGTCCATTCGGAAAGGGAGTCCGCTTCATTCCGAAATCCGAATAAGAATACCGCACCATCTAGCGTTACCTCTATTCATTGGAGGCAAATGAGAAGATCTTCTGGTTCTCATACCCCCTTCCTGCAGAATGCAGCCTCAAGGTGGCAATCTGTGGACTCCCTGTAGATACTCCACCAAAGGAAATCGAGGCAGAGCTCAAAGAGCTCGGTTTTACACCCGGGTACGTGCGTCGTATTCGTGGCCGACTGGGTCGTCCTGGATGCATTTACTTCGCACAACAAGCGCGCACTGCAAACTTACGCCGGGCATCTATGAAGTAACAGAACTTCTATGTATGCCCGGCGTACACATAGAGGCATGGCGCGGAAAAAAGGGCCCCGCGCAGTGTCACAGGTGCCAACAGTTTTGGCATTCGTCACACAACCTTCCACAGGCCGCTCTCATGTGGACGATGTGGTAGAGCTCATGCAGCTCGCGATTGTCCACGCCCTCTAGAAGAGCCACCGACATGTGCTAACTGTGGAGGAGCGCACACCGCTAACAGTGCCGTCTGTCCCGTATTACCGACTAACAGTGCCAACGTTGTTGCCAAGATGCAGCACACACTAGACGCACTTCCCAGCTGGCTGAAAAACTGGAGACTAACGGTCAACGTGGCGAAGACTCAGGCGATCTCCATACGAAGAGATAAGAAGCGTTGATGCCCAGGTTCATACTGCGCGGTCCCTTCTGCGGCCCATACTCGCCCATACGCACCTCGCTATGTGCGGAACAGTACAATCTCCAGGGATCTGCGCATGGAGTGCGTACCGACGGATCGCAAGCCCGTCACCTGCGGGAACTCGCCCCCTATCATCGGTGACCGCCGGACAGGTACAGCATGCCACGTGACCTCGTCTCCTTAGCAACCCCTCCCAAATCATCCACAAATCCCGACCTAGTGCTGGCTGACGGGCGCTCCTCAGGGTCCATACCCCTAGGAGCTCGACCTCGCCAAGCACAGGTCGCTGTCTTCGACGAAGATCTAAATATAAAACAGTACCCAAAACTCACTACCAATAACATCGTTGTAGTGGGGCTCCAAACCAGCGCCTGGGAGATAACCCTAGTATCATATTATTTCGAGCCGGATCAACCCATCGAGCCATACCTCGATCATCTGAGGGTGATTATCACGAACGTTACTGCTAAAAACCTAATCGTCGGTGGTGATGCAAATGCGAAGAGCCTGTGGTGGGGGAGCCCTACAACTGATAGTCGAGGGGATGAGATGGCGGGAGCGCTTGGAGAGCTCGACCTCCATATTTTAAACAACAGTGCTACCCCAACTTTTGACACCATCAGAGGAGGCCAACGATATCATAGTTATGTGGATGTCACTGCATGCTCTACAGACATCCTAGACAAGGTGGTACGGTGGAGAGTAGACGGAAGCCTTACGAGCTCGGACCACAACGGTATATTGTTTAACCTTAATCTTGAAAAATCAAAAGGTGTCAAAATAGAGCGAACAACTAGGATGTACAATACTAAAAAAGCGGATTGGCCTGAATTCCTTAAGAAACTCAGCCAGTCAAAGTTAGATAGCAATATAAATAAAATAGAAATAGAAAAAATCGAAAATATACATAAATTAGAAGATATGATAAATAAAATAACAAATTTAATAACAGATACCTGTAGTAGATTAATACCAAAGAAAAGAATAAAAAAAGTACTTACCGTGCCGTGGTGGTCCGAGAGACTCGTCAAGTTGAAAAAGGAAGTCGCCACCAGGAAACGTAGAATAAGAAGTGCATGTCCGATCCGCAGGCCGATGGTGGTCGAAGAGTACCTGCAAAAGAAACAGAAATATGAGTTGGAGACGTCGAAAGCCCAAGTGAACAGTTGGAAGGAGTTCTGTACGAAACAGGATAGGGAGGGGGTTTGGGAGGGGATTTACAGAGTAATAGGTAGAACAACGCAGAGGCAGGAGGACAGGCCCCTGGAAAAGAATGGAGTGGTGCTGAGTCCGCAAGAGTCGGTCAAACTACTGGCGGATACTTTTTATCCCGGTGATAAGACCGACAAAGATAACTCTTGCCACACTATCACTAGAGCGAGAGCGGAAGTTGTGAATGAGGAAGTAAACAATGAGCCGTATGATCCTCCATTCACTATATCGGAACTCACAGCGGCATATACATCCTTCAATCCAAAGAAGGCGCCGGGGGACGATGGCTTTACTGCCGATATATGCAGCCATTTTATCGACAGCGACCCTGAACTTTTCCTGGCTCTCCTAAACAAATGTTTAAAACTCCATCACTTCCCCACAAAATGGAAAGAGGCAACTGTAGTAGCCCTAAGGAAACCGGGAAAGGAAGACTATTCAACACCCAAATCCTACAGACCTATCGGGCTTCTCCCGGTTATGGGGAAAATTTATGAAAGGATGCTGGTGGCGCGTCTGAAATACCATTTGCTCCCTAGGATGAGTACTCGCCAATACGGATTCATGCCACAAAGGAGCACCGAAGACGCCCTCTATACCCTAATTGGGCGCATTCGGGGCGGACTCGATAAAAAGAGACTCGTCACGATTGTGTCCCTGGATATAGAGGGGGCCTTCGACAGCGCCTGGTGGCCGGCTATAAGGGTCCGATTGGCTGAGGAAGAATGTCCGATAAACTTGAGGCGCACCATCGACAGCTATCTTCGAAATAGGAGAGTCAGTGTGAGATATGCAGGTGCAGAATACCAGAAGGATGCAGAAAAAGGCTGCGTGCAGGGATCGATTGGAGGGCCGATACTGTGGAATCTCCTCCTAGACCCCCTCCTTAGGGAACTGGAAAACCGGGGAATATATTGTCAGGCGTTCGCTGACGACGTTGTGCTGGTGTTTGAAGGCAGCACAGCACGGGATATTGAGGGACAGGCAGGTGCCGCACTCGCGCGTGTTCTGGAATGGGGTGACAAAAATAAATTGAAATTTGCGGCCCATAAAACCAGCGCCATGCTTATCACGCGGAAACTTAAGTTTGACACCCCGCGCCTGATCATGGGCGGGATAAACATTGAAATGACTAAAGAACTTAAGCTGCTGGGTGTTACGATAGACCACAAACTCACCTTCAATAAGCACGTCGCGAACGTCTGCGACAAAGCTGTGGGTATATACAAACAGTTGTGCAGGGCTGCTAAAGTGACGTGGGGTTTACACCCAGAGATCGTAAGGGTCATATACACGGCTACAATAGAACCTATTATTCTGTACGCCGCCAGCGTCTGGGCTCCGGCCGCCAAAAAGAAAGGGGTGATAAAGCGGCTGGGAACAGTACAGAGGGGGGTGGCTCAAAAGATGTGTAGGGCTTACCGAACTGTCTCCTTGAATTCGTCGCTTGTTTTA
>PKRV01000461.1:567729-600034 GCA_003709505.1 Hyphantria cunea
TTTTTCACACGGACAATTATACGTGGCATGCTCTCGAGTGGGTAAACCATCCAGTTTGTTTGTGTTAGCTAAAGATGGACTAACAAAAAACATTGTTCACGCTATAGCATTAAGAGATTGATATTGTTTAATATTGTTACTGTCGTAATTGTTTAATTAATGATATATAATTTTAAGGAATAAATTATAATAACTTAAAAATAATGTTTGCCTTTTGTTGATTTTATATTCCTCCATCGTTCACAGCGCTCCATGCTTATTTCACGCATATACCACATTTTTACATACATACAATATACACATTCTAACATACATACATACTTACAATAAGCGATTTTTTGTCTACACTAGAAATTGCTAGGAAATTATTTATATGGCAAAACAACGTTTGCCGGGTCAGCTAGTTTATATATAAATATATACTATCAACTCTATATATATACTCTCTATCCCTACTCCGTTGGAGAAAGTGAAAGTACTCTTCGTCTGAACCAACCGTGGTAGGGGCAAGAAAAAGATGGCGCGTAACGGAAAAATGTGACGGTAAATTTTTTTCCAACGCCGATAAAGAAGTTTCACTTCAAAAATATGCATAAAACGTTTGAATTTTTTTATTACTTTTCAAGACTAAATTGTGACGAAACAGAATTTGTGATGTACACCTTTCGGTATCTTCAAGACTAGTGGGCTTAATAAACTAAACAGTGTCACCCTTTTTGAATCTTTAGGATTAAAACTTTTGAAATAGCGCTTTTTTATAAAATTATGTGCGCTTGCACCAAAGTGTGATCTTTGGGTTGAGACCCCATTTTCACTAACTAGTCTTCTACACTGATTGAAAGTTATACAGGCCTTTCTTGTCTTTGCTGCGATATGACTCGCCCAGTGCAGTTTAAGATGCAAAGAGAACCCGGTACTTGCTCTTTGAGTGCCCAGTGCTCTCTAAGGAATGAAATAATTTTGAACCACAAACAGGTCTAAAAATTGAAACCTCAAATATAGCGTCCATTATCATGAGTAAGAATAAAAAAAGGTTATTTGCGTACTGTGAGAGGATAGCAATAATAGCGAAAAAAGAAACGAAGCAAGGCTCTAAAAAATTACGCTGTCACAATATAGTATACATTTTGGTGTGCAGCATAAAACGTATGTAAGTATAATAAGCAATTAAATAGACGTAAGCATACTGCTTACGTCTATTTAATTTGTTGGATAAGCAGCCTATAACAAATTGTAATAGAACTATAAGTGTGCATTATTTAGAACACAGGCAGTGAGGGTTGGCAGAGCATTCTGCCACCTTGTACCCCGGTTGACCGCAGTGGAAACACAACCCGCTGCAGTCAAAGCAGCTATCACACTTAGCTCGTGTGTGTCCCGATGTAAGGCATTTAAAGCACCTCATCGGTCTCGCCGCCAGGACTATTATCCTGGCACTGACGAACCCGATGAGGACCCTGCCGGCGTCAGCCAAGATTTTGACTGACGCCACGAGACAGCTGACCCACACGGAGCCAAGCCCTCCTGGACCGGGGTGGATGGTGCCGACCCGGACGTTGTCCGCGCTGCACTTCGTCTTCTCCTGGACTGCGACGCGGACATTCTCCACCGTCACGGAATCGTCCAAGCCCGAGATGCGCAGTCCCGCGCACTTCGTAGGCCTGGCGATCCTGACACCATCCGTGGCTGCGAATATGACACACTACACCGACAAAGTTTCACTCAGAACACCTTACTCAATAACACATTATAGAAATATGAATATTCCGTTTATCAAATATTAACTACTACCGTCATCTATTGGGCTTTCTTCGAACTAATATTACTGCATCGCTGTCTATCGCTTTATTACATTAATATATTTTATTGTCATTTTATATATATTCTGAATTTTGAATATCTATACTAAGTCCTGTAATCTTAACTTTTGGAAGGTACAAGCAGATGAATTTATAGCGATATAAATGACTCATTCGCGCTTCATAGCAGGTCTCAGTGTGATAGGCAAAGAGATAGAGAATATTTGTTATTTTGATTTCTTTATGGATATGATTATGCCATTATCTGATACATAAATACTATTTGCAATAATTTCGCGTCATGTCAAAATGTTGTTTTGTTTTTAGTGTTTATAAGGCGCCTATCTAACTTTTCTTTCTATATTTTCTTATTTTAAATTTACGATTACCTTTTTATCCTCGTCGCCTCTTGTAGCATCCTCCCTTTGGAGATATACGTTACGTATCCTTGTGCACACGTCTACTAGCGTTCTCGATACAATATTGTTGTGCGTACGAGACTGTACGTCTCGTCAACATATAAGCGAGTGAGTGAGTGCATGAATGAGTAACCTAGCGATGCGATTAGATAGGCGTATATACTACACCCTGGAACCCGACGTTGCTCGGGCCACCTACGTTTTGTAGACAGCTCACTCCTGTGTGGCATCCCCGATATTGCCGTTGCTGTCCCCAAAAGGCGTGCGCTCCACAGCATGTCATCTTTGGTTGTATTGCGAGAATAAAATTAAAATGCATTTTGGTTTTTAATATTTTAATTATCATGTGATATTTTCAAAGTCCGTCCACATATTTCTTTGCACCTCTGAGATTTCTTTAGAAGTATACGACACATACAAATTGCCTGTATACCAGCAAGAAAACCTGACATATGCTTACCACATTTGGTACACTGTTAACGTGAATAACATCATCACGTGAATAAACTTCCAGCAAAGTCCCCAAATGAGATGAAGGCAGCGCATGCAACCAAGCACCTGCCTCGGTCCTAGTTTGTTTAAGTAAGTTCATTAAATTATAGACAAATATATATAAAACTTTGTCTTTGTACACAGTATTACAAATCTAAAGAGAGTACAGAAAATGAAAAATATATGTATAACGGCGCGTCATACTATTCGATAATGTAATCAGTTACTTTTTTGAGAATAATAATTTAATTTTATTAAGCTGGTAATTGCCGATAAATTATAACGTTATTTTTCAAACATTAATTGTTTTGTATGTTCGATTAATAGCATTGTAATCGAGAGCGGGTAACACCGAATGGAGTTGTGCCTGTCATGGCGGGCAAACGTCATCCTTTTTTTGACAGCGGTCGCACGTTATGTTCACGCGCAAACCCATTGGCTCATAAATCGAAGTTGTTATTGTAATTTTTTTGTGTTATTACTGATTTAAGTGTTCTTACTCGTAAAGTATTGTGAAATCTAAGTTACTATGCAATTATTTCCTGAAAGTCTACGCCCATCATGGATTCCCGAGATGACGAAAATTACCAACAATCGGAAATGACAACCCGGCCTTCTGACGAACCGTTATGTACATATAATGTATAAAGGGCGACCTTATTGCCGAAAGCAATCTCTTCCTGGCAACCTTAGGATGGATCAAAATATATCGGAGAGACAATAATTGTTATTCGCATAATACTTTCTCATCATGCGTGTTGTTAGGTCACGAATTAATCATTGATTAATATTCCGACAGGACGTTACTACAATGTCATGTCTCTCTTGGGTTGGTTGCCGGAGTTGTTGTAACCGTTAAAAGCCTTTTTTGACCGAAACTGATTTTCAGAAAAATTGTTTACAAAAATTACATTTAAATAAAGAGATTAATGTGTAATGACTGTATTATTCAACATTTAAACGTATAAAAACGAACTCTGATCACCTATATTTGTAACTTTATTATGATATGTAATATGAGTATTTTGATATTATACTAAATAATTTGGTTAAAATGTTGGGAGTCCAGCCCATGATATTTAAAAAAAAATATCCTCAATTTTCTGTCTCAAACGACATTGATTCCTCAATGATCCACGCATTCTCACGCTATCTTTGAAGTTCTTGTGTTTTTGTTACATTTTTAGCCTCGGCTATTACTTTTTGACTGTTTCTGTTATATTTGTTGACCTTGGCTTGCTAATCCCGGACTTTGATTACGCATTACGTAATTTTGGTGTTATTTTGAGAACTCGTCATTAGGTCTAAGAGAGGACGTACTCTTAACAGTCAGGCTCGTGACTCGGTTGTTAAGCTGCACGAATACTTTAAACAAGAATCAGCAAATAGAGGGGATTCTCTAGAATTGACCAAATTACAAGAAAGAGTCGCGCAAGCGCTTGGGGTTAGCACGAAAACCGTGGGAAAAGTTATAAAAAGAAAGCATGGGCCCTCTGTGTGAAGCAAATTGTCTTCACACACCCAAAAGCAAAAAAAAACTAAAACCTATGACAGGTATCGATAATTTTGATGCTGATGCTATTAGAAACCATGTTTATAGCTACTACACAAGACAAGAGTTCCAATAGAAATGGGTAGACGCCTCGTTATTTGTCATGTTGGATATTCCGGGAAAGGTTTTTTTAAAAATTACTTAGTAGCATTTGAATAAAAAATACACAAGAGTACCACGAAGAAGTGAATGCCGAAAAATTTAAAGAGTGGTTTGTATACATAAGCAAAATCTTCCAGAAGAGTGTACAAGAATTATGAAAAATGTTCCCTATCACTCCATGCTAATAGACAAACCTTCCACACAAGCTAACAAAAAGGTACATTAGTAAAACAATATCAACCTGAGAGGCCCAAGATACAATATCAACCTGTGAGGCCCTAGATACGCGATCGATTAGTTGGCACAGGAACATGGCCACAAAATTCTACCAAAACTTCTTCTTCTTTTGATGATATGGCAATCAGCCGGATCAGCTATTTCAGCCAATGTCAAGTATTTCAAGTCTTCAATTCTAAGTCTTCGAGTCTTCAAGTCTTCGTCATGATGGAATTAAAGATAAAAAATGATATATGATAAAAATATAAAAAATATGGATGATATGAAATGGGGACCGTCTTTCGCTAAAACAAAAAACGAAATACCAAAACTTTATTTTTTGTAGAAATACTGTTTTTGACAATAGGAGGTATTTCCGAAAATCATAAAACAGTTTTTCAAAATTAGTCATCATGCCTATTCAAACTGTTTCCTATAATCTATCTATAGTTAAAAAAAATAGGTTCTGTTTCTTTTTTATTTTATTTTCTGTACATAATTAATTTTACTATTTTTGGAGTATTTCGGCTTTAGTAGCAATTATGAGTAACGTTGTCAAATTAACCATAAAAACGTAACAAAAAATTCTACTAAGTTGAAATAAACATTATGCTAATAAGTGAACTGAATTATACACATAAAAAATCTTTCATCAGAAATTTTGGGACTAAGAAAAATCATTCGCAGTTTTTTATATAAACAAAACACTTTAAAACTAAAACTACATTTATCATAATACGTGTATCCGATTTTACTTTAAAAATAGCATAGCAACATTTTTGACATGAAACGTCACGTCATACGTCACACTTACGCCAAGTGCAAGAGAAACGGACATAAGGAAGGTGAATGATAAAAGTAATATTTGATCACACCTTTGGCAAGCGAAGTTAGATGCGTTCGACAGGATATCTTCGGATCCGATAGATGATAATGTAAACGAAATGAGGAGTGCTCGAGACAGTATAGGTCGGTGAGAGCAATGTCGATAGAGTACGTGCCGGTGAGTGAGGGGGAGCAGGAAGAGCCCATCGAGCTGCCCACCGAAGAGGACGGCTCGCTACTTTTGAGCACCGTCGCCGCGCAGTTTGCTGGCGCCAGTGGACTCAAGTACCGTGCGGGCGGCCGGCTTCGCGGCCTGCGTCTGGTGGACGAGCGCCTGTCGCCTCCGGCTGAAGGATGGGCTGCACACCGCTATTGGTGCGCTTTCCCGCGCTCCACTCCGTCACCGACGCCGCGGCCGCGATGTTCCGATCTTATAGTTCTCGGTCTTCCTTGGAAAACAGGCGAAGATGCCGTGCGAGAGTATTTCGCCGCGTTCGGGGACTTGCTAATGGTGCAAGTGAAACGAGATGCTAAAACGGGGTTATCGAAAGGTTTCGGCTTTATAAAGTTCGCGGAGTACGAGGCTCAGTTGAGAGCGCTGGGCCGGCGCCATATGATCGACGGCCGGTGGTGTGATGTGCGCATCCCGAACGGCAAGGACGGTGGCGCCAGCGCGCACCGGAAAGTGTTCGTGGGGAGGTGTACCGAGAATTTGACTGCAGAGGACTTGCGCGAATATTTCGCTGCGTTCGGGCAAGTGACGGACGTGTTCGTACCGCGACCGTTCCGCGCCTTCAGCTTCGTGACGTTCCTGGACCCAGAGGTGGCGCAGTCACTGTGCGGCCAGGACCACATAATCAAAGGAGTGTCGGTGAACATCTCCACGGCGTCGCCGAAGCGCGAGCGCGGCGGCGGCGGGCGCGGCTCGCAGCTGCTGGGCTGGGGGCTGGTGGAGGCGGGCGGCGGCGCGGCGCGCGTGTTCAACTGGGCCGGGGTGGCCGGCGACGCCTGGCCGCAGCCCGCACACTCGGCCGCCGCGCCGCACGCCGCGCTCGACAAGCCTTACCTCAAGTATGAGTGACGTTTGCATGTGCACCGAGTGTACTCTGCTCTTTGTTGATCACTATCAAATTTTATATGAGATGTGTAAATAATATAATATAGTATGATGTTGTCAGATGTTTCAATTTGCAGTGTTACTTTTTGAATGGACATTTAAAAGTATAAATATTGATGAAAACAGCCAAGGTGTACACGGGCCACTCCACGATCAGGTATTCAGTCTATTGTAAAATATTGTTAATGTACTTAGTATTGTGTGTTCTCGATGAGTCTACCTGCTCTTTGGATTTCTGCAACACCAGTGTCTAAATCTAGCTAAAGTTAAACATCTATTAATTGTATTTCAGCATTATTTAAAGAGCAGATCCAAAGATGCAAATGTGCAGTAACTGTTTTATTCAAAGTATACTTAATACTGTTGCGAGTATCCACAAAACACAAAATGTAATCATCAAGGATGTGAGCAAGAGCGGTCCGTAGATGTAGCCGGTGTCCACTTAGCTACTTTATTTATGCAGGAGATTGTGTTTTCAATAAAATCATATTTTTTATATAAATTTAATGTTAAATACATTTCTGTTGTTTTAGTTGATTCACAAACCACTTTATATATGTTGCAGATATAAAACTGATTGATGTGTATGCCAATATTTTGCACTGCCTTACATTTAACTAATTATCATGTAATTTACGAAACACAAAATAGCCTTGACTTGACTAATTGTGTGAGAGATAGTGGCATATGTGGTAAGTATATTATGTGTTATGAAAAGAGCTTTTATAAGGATATATTAAAGGTATTGTGTACTCATGGCTCCATTACACTGCTAATATAAACTAATAGGTAGCAGTAGCATAATAGACAATAAGAATTTATGTAATGTGGATAATAGTGTTGAAGACAACCACAGCACCACTAAGGAAGGAAGACGTCTGGGTCACCTGATAGGTCACACTCGTATCTCAAGGCCCGCAGGCGCCCTCCCCTCTGGGGTGGAGCCGGAGCTGTGCTATAGTTACCTCACTCGCTCAGTGAAACCCTAGAAAAGACTTACCAACACCAGTTGTGTTAGGCCACTGATTACTTCGGTGAGGATATTAAAATTGGACAACAGATGGCACTTATTATAAAATAGCCCCATGATGTTGCCAGCATTTCAAGTTGGAAAGCAACAACTAGGAGCTAGTAATAAAAGTAGTCTTAAGTAACGCCTTAACTTAATGCCAGCTATCTGCCAGTAAATATCTTATTAAAATCGGCCCAGTCGTGTCCGAGTTTAGCCCAAACACAGACCAAAATTTTAAAATTAGTTTTGTTTTTTTTTTTTTTTATATTTAAACTGCCAAAATGACTCTGCCCTGCCTGATGGAAAGCATGAGCAGAATCCAAGAATGGTGGTCACCATCCTCAATGCGAAAAAGAACAATGCAGAATGGTGACCCACACTATGGCGGCCTGGGGGGAAGGGGGATAGGGGGCGTTGGATTGGGGTATGGGCCTCCGGTATCCTCACTCACTCGATGATACACAGCGTAAGCGCTGTTTCACACCGGTTTTCTGTGAGGCCGTGGTATCACTCCGGTCGAGNATATTTAAACTGCCAAAATGACTCTGCCCTGCCTGATGGAAAGCATGAGCAGAATCCAAGAATGGTGGTCACCATCCTCAATGCGAAAAAGAACAATGCAGAATGGTGACCCACACTATGGCGGCCTGGGGGGAAGGGGGATAGGGGGCGTTGGATTGGGGTATGGGCCTCCGGTATCCTCACTCACTCGATGATACACAGCGTAAGCGCTGTTTCACACCGGTTTTCTGTGAGGCCGTGGTATCACTCCGGTCGAGCCGGCCCATTTATGCCGAAGCGTGGCTCTCCCACGGTAAAAAGTTTAGTTTTCTTATGCAAGTACCATGTCTGTATATTCTCGTTGGTCGTTTCATACGCATTCAGGGAAAAGCTGATAATTAGAAATTACAAACAGAGACTTCAGGTTTATTTATTTTTATCTATAGATACATTGTACTGTGACATGAGTTGTACCTACACCGATACAAATGAATAAAATGAAAATTAAACCATCTGTTTGTAAGTAAATATGAAAATATATATGAGACTCGCATCAAAAAATCTATTGTTAATTCCATACTCGAAGAGTAAAAGCGGGACCCGATGACCCAGACTCTTCTGTCCGTCTGTCTGTCACCAGGCCGTATCTCATGAACCGTGATAGCTGTTGAGTTGAAATATTCACAGGTGCTTTATTACCGATATAACAATAAATACTAAAAAACAGAAAAAATACATATTTTAAGACGGACTGTGATTTTTTAACCGTTTTTTGCTCGATATTAATAACGGCAACAGGTATCTTCATATATATAGACAATGGTACGGAACCCTTCCTGCGCGAGTTCGACTCGCACTTGACGGATTTTTTAAATTAACTTCATTTTTTATGGAATAATTAGCAAAAGGGAGACGCATCGCCTGATAGAAAGCGATTACCTCCGACTATGGACACCAAAAGCGTCACAAGTGTGTTGCCGACCTTTGGGGGACGGGGAGGGGTTGAGATATGGGCCTCCGGTATCCTCACTCACTTGGTGAAACACAAAGCAACCATGACCTCAGAAACCCGGTATGAAACAGTATCACACCGGTTTTGTATTTGTATTTATTCTTTATTGTACATATTGTAAATACAAGTATGGGAAGAAATACAAGGAAGTGTCATGTACAAAAGGCTTGCTTAACCCAACATTGAGTTTTCTGCCAGCAAACCCTGAGTGAACAGAGGATAGTGGAGTAATGTAAGGGCACAGTTATGCGTATTTGAAAGCAACGAATATAATAACAAATGAAATAGATAATAATAGTGATTTATAGACATTGATTTTATACCTACAGTTACATACATACACATATACATATATACCCATACATACATATATATATTACAAATACATATGATAAAATAACGGTCTGGTTATTGTAGGGACAGTTAATAATCCCTAGTTCTCCTGAACATACTCAGAGAAGTACTGGCGCGTATCGCACGCGGTAAGGCATTCCATAGTCGCACAGCTGCAACACTAAAAGAGTGATTGTAGCAACTCGAAGTATGAGAAGGAGTTCGAAGAAGGAGAGAAGAGTAAGAGCGACAGGGTTGGCTTCTGGGAGTACTCAAAGCGGTCACGAAGATATGAAGGAGAATTGGGGTTGTAAATAGTGGGATACAGTATGGAAAGTATATCTCAACTATAACTGTGTAGATCTAAACGCTGCCGAATAGGTAACCACTTCAGCTGTTTCCGAAACTCCGAAACATGGTCGAACTTTTTCAGACCAAAAGCAGGACTTTAGTCGAAAAGGGGAGAAAATTTTGAAGACGTTTGAGGGAGTGATATGTTCCAAAATCTTTTCTGCTCACCTCTGTAATATGTGTGGTCCATGACATGTAGCAGTCCATACAAATCCCAAGATTTTTAATTTGTGTCAAATATGGTATGATCGCATTGTTATAGGACACTGGGGGTAGTGAACTCAAATCGAGGCTATTATACGTATATCTGCCAGCAATAATGATGTCTTGAGATTTTGCTAGATTGACAAGCAGACAAACGATTTTGCCCATGTGTAGATATTTCGGAGATCATTATTGATGGCAGTTACAGCTTCCGTGACCTCGCTAACCTTAAAATGTCGGTAAAGCTGCAAGTCGTCCGCATAAAGATGATACCGAGAAGAAATAACTTTGGTGATAGCATTGATGAAAATGGAGAAGAATAGAGGAGATAGTACGCCCCGAACGTAAGAACTGAACCAAGCAATTCCAGATCTAGAAACATTCAGAGACGATAGAGTGCCTAAGAGGATGTCAAAATCAACAAAATTGAAAGCGCTGCTGAAGTCCAGTAGAACCAGTACTGTTAGCTGTTTATTTTCCATAGCCAGTCGAATATCATCTGTTATTTTAATTAATGCGGTCACAGTGTTACAGGTTAGTACGAAAACCAGACTGGTATGGGCTCAACAGGCCAAGAAGAGAGAAAATTGTTCAGTTGATGTCGAACTATCCTCTCAAGCACCTTGGAAAGAATCGGGAGAATCGAAATGGGACAAAACTGAGATACTGATGATGGGTTAGCTGTTTTAGGGAGAGGGATAAGATGAGGTTTTTTCCACTGTGATGGAAACACGTTCTCCTTTAGAGAAAATTTTATTGTATGAGTGAAAGTTGGAAGGAGGTCACTTACAATTGGCCGCAACATTTGTTGTTGAATTCCATCGTCACCTATCGCTTTTGTGGAGATAGATATGTCTCTCAACGTCACAACCTGCAACTGGGTCAAAAGAAAATGAGGCACATTGAGGCAAAGGAAGACTAGATAGATACTGAAAATGACTGAACCGGTGGAGTGGAAAAATGATCATTCAGCACATTAAGATCAATACTAGTTGAAGTGTGATTAGTAGCTTTACCAATACCAAGAGATTTAAGAAATCGCCATACCTGTGGAGTGTTAAAATTTTTGATAGAATCGTGATTATGGCGTCTTTTAGCATCCCGACACAGACGACTACAGCGATTCCGAAGAACCTTATAGACCGTCCAATTCTCATCTGATGAGTGTTTTTTGTATTTTCTCATGGCTCTACCCCGCTTCGACATTAAATGTTTAATGTTTTCAGAGTTTCAGAGCCAAAGCGCAGGAAGATTTCGAACTCGTACTTTTTTTAAAGGTGCATGTTTATCGTAGAGATCTAAGTTAATTTCTGTGAGGCCAAGATCGGTTTTCTGTGAGGCCATGGTATCACTCCGATCGATCCGGCCCATTCGTGCCGAAGCGTGGGTCTCTCACCATAACATTAAAAGTAATTTGTAATAACAATAGGTTTTTTTATAAATGGAGTGCAAAGCTCTTAGGATAAAGCGAGTGGTTTTCCCACTAAACACCCCCTCATCCCTAGCGGCCAGAGTCAGGCCCTCACTTTGGAGAAGACACAGACCTTGTTATTTCAGGTCCCTTCGATTCGCCGCTAACTAGAGGGAGGAAGCCAGGGTCTTATGCCTCCCTGAACTCGAACCATCATGTGTAGCCGCCGCCGTTGACCATCATGTGGAGATCACCATTATATCCCCTTCCTCTGCTACTAAGCTCGGCAGTGGGGAAAGCCCATAGGCGCTTTGCCTTTATCGGCGATCCGCAGAGGAACATGGATCGTGTCACCACTCAGTAGAAGATGCAATCTTCCCCCTCCGAACCTTCTAGATCATGCAACAGCCTTGTTAGGTAGATCGCCATCCCGCGATGTCGTGAGATTATCCGCTCGAAATGCTTCTTAAAGTTCTAGCGCCTGACCAAGGTGTACACCTAACCAAATAAAACAATACTCTTGGACGATTTTACTTACTTACTCTTTGTAAAAGCTACATTGCATGCCTTTTTGTTGATAGGTAGGAATATCCCCTCAGATCTCATGCTGCCCTGGGCGCCGGATGTATGTGATGATTCTAATCAAAGCCACCACGACAGCCTCAGGTACCCTACTTTGGAAGGATATGCACAATATTATATCAGGTCCGCCCTGGCGTGCTAGTCCGATTACATCTTATTGCGATCAGACCGCCCCTACATTTAATTCAGTCTTATACCTACACGGTTCTGCACGGAGTAAAAGGGAGTCAGTACACAGTATCATCTTTATCATATTATGTTTTCCTTCGAACATGGAAATCTTATACCACCTAGGCCTAGTGATTTAAGCAGGCGCCACGCCGCTTTCTATTATGCTAAGTGTTGTGAGTTTAAATCCTATATAGGACAACACTTTATGTGATCCACCAATTGTTGAAAACAAGGTCTCGCATTCCGAGAGTAACACAAGCTGACGTCACTATCGAGTTGCACTATTATTGCAACATTAAACGAAATGATGGAAACATTTTCAGTCACCATTCTATTAAAGAGAATTTAAATGCATTGAAATGATCGGTTTGTGTATTCAATCAAACAAAATAGTTGAATTTAAATATCTGATAAAATAAAACTTTATTGTTCAATCAAATTCTAAACCAAAACTAAAATAAAACCTTCTTAAAAGGCCGGCAACGCACTTGTGACGCCTCTTGTGTTGCGGGTGTCTATAGGCAGCGGTAATCGCTTACCATCAGGCGATCCGTCTGCTCCTTTGCCGCCTGGACTTTGAGGAGAATTCAAAGTTGGTGTACACCTTGTACACCAAGTTTAAATTCGAAATCAACTGGCTTGACGATGTTTCAACGTTAGTCCCGTGTGGTTTCATTTTCACAGGGTCCCGTGAAGATGAAACAATCAAGATAGCACAGGGGGATGAAGTTGATCTAAAGCATATTATCACTTATAAAGCACAGGGTGATGCTTAACCGGCTTGGAGTCGCGCTATAACTAAAGCTTACTGGGTACAATGAAACGGCTCGGTGCTACACGGATTCATTGTTGGCAAGATGTATAACATTTATACCACACATGTGAATCCAACGAAACCAGCAACTGTAAGATGTCGGTGATTCATGGAAACGAAATCCAGTTATCATCGTGAGCGAAAACAAAGAGACCCGTAATGACCGGCGCTTAAATGACTTCGGTGAAGGTGCACTGGTTGAGCTAATCCAAAAATTAAAGGCCAAGTGGGAGGGTCCGTGCAAGGTGGTTAACTGAATGAACGAAGTGACCTACAGAATTCGGCGATGACCAAAAGGGGATTAAAGTAGTGTATATCAACCACCTGGCTAAATATCGTAGCAACAATAGCGATGCTCGAGACGAGCATCTCTAAGGAGTCGGTGTTACGAAAAAATAACATTCCAGAAAAAGACTCGTTTTTTTTTATATATTTAAGCTGCCAAAATGACTCTGCCCTGCCTGATGGAAAGTATGAGCAGAATCCAAGAGTGGTGGTCACCATCCTCAATGCGAAAAAGAACAATGCAGCATGGTGACCCACACTATGGCGGCCTGGGGGGAATGGGAATAGGGGGCGTTGGGTTGGGGTACGGGCCTCCGGTATCCTCACTCACTCGATGAAACACAGCGTAAGCGCTGTTTCACACCGGTTTTCTGTGAGGCCGTGGTATCACACACACGAGCCGGCCCATTCATGCCGAAGCGTGGCTCTCCCACGGTAAATGTCGAGGTCAATCGGTTCAGCCGTGAAAATTCTAATCAGTTTCTTGAGGCACAGAACAATGCGTCAAATACAGATAAATTGTATCGCGGTTGGCGGCCCTTTCGAGAGGCCCTGGAATTTTCCTAAAAGATCTAGTAATATGGGTATCTAATATATAAAGACATCTCGCGGACCGCAGTGTAGTTCAGTTTAAGCTATAGTGCGCCAAATATCTGAGCGATATAAGTGACTAACACAGCGACCTCGGTGACCATTAAGGACTATTGTTCTGAGTTTTAAGAGTGTTTATAATAAAGTCTCTATTTACACGGCAGAATGCTTATTTCTTAAATTATTTGAAGCATATCACATAATAATATAATAGAAGATTTTGCGTAACAGAAAACCTTTTTGCTTAAAAAAAACCATTATCGTTACAGCAACCTAAAAACCAGTGCCGCAACTAGCCTTTTATGCACCCGATGCGAGCTTTCAAAACTGCGCCCCTGAAAATTGCTCTAACCAGGCTTTCAAAATCAAAATCAAAACATTTATTTCAAGTAAGTAGGTATAAGCAGGTACTTTGGCTTGTATATGTCATATTGCCAGCAAGGCTTAAGATGGATATACATTTATCTGATGTATCGTGACGTGACGACTGACGCGTCAGAATTGTATTGGTTCCATACATAAACCATCACAACACGTTACGCACTAGTGTGAACATTACCATACTAAATGTATGAAACTGATAATCCACCTTTACATGTGTTATTGTTTCAAGATTGCTTGAAAATGCGATATAGATATAACTATAGATAGGGCGCGTCTACACCATGTTCGCAATAAAACAAAATGTACCTACTAGCTACCATGCATGAGATAAAACTAGATACTAGTCTGGTCATTTCTGCGCCCTGTGCCTGGGCACTGCTCGCACCGCCCTAGTTACGGCACTGCTAAAAACTAGCAGAATATTAATGTAATTCATGATTTAATAAATTATTTATTTGATTACTCATAATAAATGTTTAAAAAAATTGGTATAATTCTATTCTTTGCTATGTAAAATGGTCCCGAACTTTTATGTGCCCAGGGCCCCAGATTAGTTTAAGCCGGCCCTGGTCTCTGGTTCTAAAGTTGCAAGGATTAGTAGGTGGCTAATCTATGGATTAACCAGGCCCCGCTTAGTCGACCCCGCCGAGCACAGCTAGCGAAGATCTGTCCTATAATTTGTCCCTTGTTATTGGGTGATGATGAATGATGTCACCTATCATCTGTCAGTGTCCTTCTATACAGACATTTTCAGATATTAGGTATTTGGGTGTGCAGATAAACTCTACACTCCACATTTATAGCGTAACCAGTATTTATGGGATGTTTTCATGTATTGTAACTTAAAAAAAAAACTAGTGTAAGTCAGTTTAGAGGTTGGAATAAGCGCCCTTGTCCCAAGTAGGAAATAAGCGGTAGTAGCATACTAATAGCATTCTTGACATATTATATATTAGCGACCCACCCACGCTCGGGTGCAATGCTGATACTAAATACACTACAGGAAAACTGTGAACACAACGTTTATATAAAAACAAAGCGGCCCGCCCCGGCTTCGCACGGGTATAAAATATATAGAAAAATTATTAAAATCGATCCACTAGTTTCGATTTATTCATTACAACCCGTATCCCGCACGCGTTAAATTTGGAGCAAAACAGTTCACCTTTCCCTATACCATGAAGATTTCCTGCTATCTTTAGAATATCTAAGTTCATACACTACATTTTAACTTATTACATTTTTACCTATTTATTTTATTTTTTACAACAACTAATATATTACAGAATGTCTTTATATACAACGTTTACAGCTTTCTTGTCATAAAACAATACAAACATATTTTCATAGAAAATTCCAATCCATAAATGATGGTTTTATTTAACCTAATTTTATCTAACCCTAAGTACTTATAATAATTACTATAAACGTGATTTAAAAATGACGTTAGAATAGAATATCATTTATATTTTAAAACTACTATCATACAATTATTTATCGTAACTTACTTATAATTACTGATACGTCGTCGCGCTGAAAAGCACGTTTTGATTAAGTATTGTTATTTTCCTCGCTAGAGAGGGCGATAATAAACGCG
Source organism: Hyphantria cunea (assembly GCA_003709505.1). NCBI lineage: Eukaryota > Metazoa > Arthropoda > Insecta > Lepidoptera > Erebidae > Hyphantria > Hyphantria cunea. Next base: position 583,500 of record PKRV01000461.1, read on the forward strand.
TCCGATCGCTGCTAAATTGAAAGTGCTACAGGGAGAACCGTGGCCTCCGACGCGCTTTTTTTAGGCACGCTGCCGCCGCCCGGCCGGTACCGCCGCAAACGCTACGTCCCGCGATTTTTAAATCTGTAATATCTTCGAAAATATTCATTTAAATCATATGCTGTAAAGGACCATATAGATCTATATTTAATCAACAATGTATTTAAGGTATTTAATTGTTGATTGATTTGTTAAAATCGCTTCGAAAATTAGCCATTATTTGTCGTAAAAAGTAAATGACAGAAAAATGTTATTGTAGGATATCCATAAGAGATAGACATATACCATCGCGGAGTTTTCTGTAGACCTTTTAAATGTGTACAATACGTAATACATTATTTTGATAAATCTCGTAGGTTTCAGCCTGAGTTTGTAAGCGAAAAAAATGTAATTATTTACGAGATCACATTCGAAACCTCAAAAATAACAGTATTTCTCCACTATTTATTGGATGTTATTTATACATATAAATCTTCGTCATCAATCACTCTATCTATTAAAGAAACCGCATCAAAATCCGTTGCGTAGTTTTAAAGATTTATGCATACATAGGAATATAGGGACAGAGAAAGCAACTTTGTTTTAGACTATGTAGTGATTTGATTACCGAATTGTACTCATTTTTTTACCATGAAAAATTATCATGGTAAAAAATTTGTACAATTCGTTTACTTTTTAAAATGTCTTCAAATATTTGTTGACCAAGGGCCCCAGGTCAGCTTAAAACAACCCTGGCTACGTCAATAGGAGCCGCAGGCGAGGCGCGGGTCAGCTAGCAGAACATTGTATAACAAGGCAAAGTTTACGAAATATATCAAAACACACTACAGAGTTGTTCATCTTAAGACGTCTACAAAAGAGTCCACCGTGATATGTGGGTATGTTTTAAGATTTAATATAGGTATTTGTCAAGTATACTTTCAAAGTAGTTTTGACTTATATAATGTTATTATGTTATATTATCCAAATAAATACGTGAGATATGTTGTGCACTTAATACTTTAATGTAGACTATATTTGCCTTTTACGTTATATCATTTAAAGGAATACCTTAGAGCAGTCAGTTTGTATCATTTAGTTCTTTCTCTCCTTACCAACAAACTGACCAGACTGGTAGTTAAACGACGATGATACAGACATCTATACGGACCCGCTCGACAGAGGGACCGGGCACGGAGTGCTTAGTACTTTTTCTAATATACACAGGCGTACCGTCGGTCCAGTACCTAACGGTCCAATTTATGAATTTTCATACAAATGACCAGCGCGACTTGACGTAGGTACGCAGCGACGCGTCAGTCGGTGGAACACTAAAATTCTAAAACCGGCCTTATAAGGAGATCAAACAGCACAGGCAGAGCCGTCTAAGCCGCCAGGTTCACCCGTGCAAAGCTGGGACAGGTCACTCTTGTTATTTATAAATTAATGATTGTTATGATTATGTTACATAATTTAAATCAAAAATACCTTTATTACTGATTGCAACACAAGACAATTATACTTTTTGGCTTTGCAACGAAATGACCGATCAAAAATTTGATTCAAGAGTGTGGGTCGACACGACACTCGTTCCCCATCGGAATCGTACGGCGCTCGTTCATCTCAAGTACTTGGCCGCCCAATCGACGCGGGCCGCACCGTTACCCACCGCCGTCGCTTCTGGAATAGGTAAGTCGAGTTACAAGCAAAATTTTGTGAAATATTAAACCGAAAAAAACCGATTACCTCCATGCGCTCGAAGAGGAAGCGGGCGGAAAAGCGAAGTGTCTATACGCGATCCCGAGACGTATCGAGCTGCGCTCAGATACGCGGCGGCCGCGCCGCCCGGCGGCGCGAGCGGCACGAGCAGCGGCGCAGGCTGCAGCGCCGCCAGCACGCTGCGCCCACGCGCCTCGCCGCCCGCGCCCCCGCCGCCCGCCGCGCGCCGCAGCTGCTCGCCGCTCGACTCGTGGACCACCTCGCCCCTGTGCACGGTGTCAGTCGTCAGTCTAGGCTACGAGTCCGTCTGGGAGGGGTCCGGATGGCGTAAGAATGCGGTTCCCGGATCTCTCCCGTCTCAGGCGCAGAGTGGCACACCGTGGTGGTTTAGTGGATAGTCTGGCGAGTCAGTCAGGAGTCCCACACAAAGCGAAACCCCTGTCCCCGAGGGGAGCGAAGTGCGTAAAGGCAGTCCACCAAGTAAAAAAAAAAAAGGCTACGAGTCCGTAACGAATCTACGTATATAGTATCGACGAGACTACGCTCTGAAAAGTACTGTTTCATTTTACGGAATGTACGAGTATATTTAAGTCTGACCGGGTACGTACGCGTGTTCTATGAAGCGCGATTGATCGCCAAAAAAACTCCCCTGGCTACGCCTACAGTCGGATATATGAAAGTACTAGGCGTTAACCTGGATGATTGCATTCAAAAGGCTCAGTAAATTGCCACTTACCCCAGAATATCAGCGAACCTGTCGCGGAGCGGCGGCGGCGGAACTGCAGCGTGTAGTGGAAGTGCAGGGACGGGCGACCTCGCCTTCTCTGGTACGTTCTCTACCTCTGCGCGGGTGGAGCTTCTGCACACACATTTATGTTGTTTATTATTTTAATTTGAACAAATACCCATGCAGCAACCGTTCATACTTGATAGGAGCGCTAGACTATGTCTTAATTACAACAGGCGATTACATAACGTGGGGAAGAGTAATATAGAAATGAAAAAGTTAATTTGTACCTTATATCAATTCAACAAGTCGCACGTCAAGGTGGGTGAGACACGTTTATGGACCTTTAATTTGAATGCCTAACCAGTTACTTACCTTCGCGCCCGAGAGGCGGGTGGTGGTAAAACGAGAGCAGCGCCTACAGCAAAGTATGGAAATCTGAAATCAATGAAAGCTTACTTTTAGCAATTGTAATCTATACACAGATCCTTTACTAGCTCGTCTGGTCAGCATGGTATTTTGGTCAGCATGGTATTGGTACACCAAAAATTTCTTTCTAAGGATAGACCTATGCACACCAGTGGGCTGTTAGATTGTTGAAAGACTGTTGAAGTGTAATGTAGTTTTTCGTACATGTAATGAAACGTCTACACGTTTAATCATATTAAGTTACACGTACCGCAGTGCCTGCGGTGCAGTGGGTCGATCGCGCGGTGAATAGCGCAGTAAAGCAGTGAGCAACGCCAAAGCGGGAGGTGAGGCTGAAGGCACCACACGCGCCAACGGCACTCCTGCGCTGGAAGGGAAACGGAATCGCAACCCTTCAGCTAAAGCATATCCTTCCGGCCAATCGTCGCGGTCAGGCGTACCAAGGGTGGCACAAATCTTGTGCAATTGGTCAATTTCCGAATTGCCAGGGAACAATGGCCGACCCGTGTATAACTCCGACATAATGCAACCGAGTGCCCACAAATCTATGGGAGCACCGTATCGCGTGTCGTGAAGCAGTACCTCGGGAGCGCGATACCACCGCGTGGACACATAGTCGGTGTATGGCGGTCGAGAGCGTACTTCTCGCGCCAATCCCAAATCGGCAATCTTCACTAATTCCGCACCCGCACACAGCAAATTTTCAGGTTTTAAATCCCGGTGAAAAAACCCATGACGGTGCATATGAGCTAGCCCTTGAAGTACTTGATATATTATATTTCTCAAGACGGGTTCGGGGAAGGGTCGTTCGGCGTCGCGTATAAGCTGATAAAGATTGCCACGCATGTACTCGAACACGAAGTATAAAGTATCGTTTTCTCTTATTACTTCACGTAACTTAACAATATTTGCGTGATTCAGTTTTTTCAGAGACTTGACCTCGCGTAAATTCATAGCTTCATCCCACGAGTAGTATTTGCGCTTCATGCGCTTTATGGCCACTTTCTCGCCTGTGTCGCGACGTTGCGCCAACACCACGGAACCATACGTCCCGTCGCCGAGCTGCTGGAGCACCAAATACCGATTCATAGTTTAGCTGTTCTTGATTTAACGAGTCAACACATACATTGTGACACTTGTCCCACGTTTACTAGTACAATTTCATAGCTTATATTAAATCCAACGTTGAAATTTGATTTAACTCAAAACATTTCACTTCCTAAATATTCTGATAACATTTACTTAGGCAATAATATCGTAATATTGAGTCTTGTGCAAGGACTACGAACATCTATTTGATCTACTACCAACGATAACATTGTTGTGTTTAAAAGTCTTCCTTCAACTTTGAAGAAACAAAAGGAATATAATGCTATTCTAGTAAATCATCAAAGAAAGAATTCATCTAATATCGTATCCTCATTAAAAGCTTAATAATTAAATTAACTAGATATTTATGTAGACACAGTTCTAATAAATAAACATGTTAAATCCAGAATTGGTTGCTATGGTAACTATTTTACTACATTCTACCGCGCCCACGCCACCGCTCCTTTACCACAGAACGGACGGTAACAAAACAAATATTCCTATGAAAAGAGATCCTGCTCCTGATAAAGAAGATTCTGATGTTATTTTTTTTTTCATGTCGAGAAATGTATTTTTACAGATAGTACATATGTATAAAAGAACTTCTGAAAGTCATAACTTTCTTTATATTATTTTTTCTCTTTCATTATAAACATAGAGGTTTAAAAATAATTTATCGGTAAAAACAATTTACGAAATTTACACACAAACATGTTGTGATATGTATTTTGCGGTGAGCAGTTGCAGAGAAGCAGGGGATGTCTCCCGCTTTTTTGCTGAGTATCAAATAACTATTTAATTATGTATGTGTATATATATTTACCAGGTACACATACCAGCATTGATCTATTATACACTAGATTAGCAATTACTAACCAAAGTTGCAAAGGCCGAAATTAAAAACGTCAGTTTAGTTTTCAATATCGCACCAACCGAACAAATACAGTGAAATCTGCGATGTGAGATATTCAAAATTGGCATGTAATCTAGTGAATTTAAAGTATATAATTTAACAACAAATTTTAGTGAATTTTAGTTTAATGATGACAACAACAGAATAACACCAATTAACGGTTTTGATACTTTCAATGAGACTTTACTAAAAAAACACTCTTACAATCACAATGTCACTCCGAATCACTAAGATCGCTAGGTTGATCACTGATATCACTTCGATGTTTATTGCAATGTTGCTTGAATTGAACTTACTGTTCGTGTTTATATCAATTTTACTATTGTTAGCGCTTTCGAGAAACCTCCCGAACATACGAGGACTTTCCCCCTACCAAGGACACGCCCGCCAGAATTAATAAAACTTCCGAAAAGATGTCAATGCAGGTATTTTTTCATTATTTTTAACTTGCCGTAAGTATACACGGCTTCGGTTGAAACCAAGTTCTGGCAAAAGGATTATAATAAAACACCACCTTTTCTTAGCGAAGAATTTATTTTAAACTATACGGTAGGTAAACAATCACACGTAATACTGTTAGTACAACTGCACTTCTCGACTGCCAAACGGTGAGTGATCTACCAAACCGAGAATTGTTATAAAATCAAATAATATTTCTCTCGCTCCCACCCCTGAAATGACGATGTTACGTCACATCCGTCATTTCTGTGCGGCAGCAGAAAAATACAATTATCTCTACCTTAATATTTTCTATATTGAATATTTAACATTAATAATACTTAAATAATATAATTAAATCAAAGCAATCACAACAGGATCCACAGATTTGTTGCCTAAACAAGGTTTCTCAGTGTATTTAATGTCCACTAAAAAAATATTAAGGTTTTCTTACAATCTTTTTCACAGTATAAAAGAATTGAACTTTTTGTTTGATCGCACACAAGTCAAAATCCTCCCATTCTTTTCTAAGTCATTCCGCTCTGTTTCTCTGGTGTGGAGAAAACACCTTTATTTCTTTGTCCTTCCAGTGCAATTAGTCTTAGGGTACAGACGGATTAACATGAAAAAGAAATTTACTCAAGTACTATATATATAGTATATGCAGATTTATTACCTACCTACTTTTGTTACATAGGCAAAGTCGTTAAATATTTTTATAAGTGATTATGCAATTATAACAAAAGGTATCACAATTATAAGGACGTGCAACACGTACCTACTTGACGCGATTGACAACCATTAGACAAAGTGTTGCCAGTGACCATATTTTTTAGCTCTGTTTCACGAATTTTTTGCCAAGAAATGTAAAATGTACTAGTGGCAATCACAGTTTGCCTTAAAGGCTAATAGTACAAAAAAAATACTAGTGGGCCAGGGCCCTAGTGACAACACGTAAATTTTCGTCTATCGTTGGCTAATATGTCTTTTTCTTTGTTCAAGATTAGCCAATGACAACCGAAAATACAGGCGTCAACGATTGCAAAAAAAACGATGATAGATGAGGCCACTGTAACCCTAGCAGAAGCAGCCTTGGGTGAAGGCGCGGACGATAGGGACAGTAACTAGAACATCGGGGTTCCCAAACAGGTTTGGGCCATCTACAAAAGTAGGTGGCCCGATGTATGTCGGGGTTTCTGGGTTTTCCTTGTTAGAGTGTATCTGGCTCCCCCTCTTCTAATACCCGAGACGGCATGCAGTTGTAGTCGGTTCGAGTCCGACATGTCCCCGAGGGGATTTCCGCACGTGAGAAAAAAAAAAGGGTGATGTTTTCGAATCCGTCATTCCGTCATCACTGTCAAAATAATTGTGTGATCTAACGAGCTTTTCGAGATTATTATTTAATGGTGTATTACGAGTACATAACATATTTAGTGTTGTTTTCGAGATGTTAAGTTACACAAAAGGATGTAAATGTTTGACCTGTTATACGAACTAATAGATATGTGCTTTGAGACATGAGTGCCGTGTTAACGAGATGCAGAGTGAGCTCGGAGCAACTGGATCTATTATTGTCGTTTATGGAAGATCATCCCGATTTCGCGTCAGGCAAACAATCGATCTACTCACGTTTCAGTTCGAGCAAGTTGTGGCGCTTGCTGGCCGAGCGCCTGAACGCTGCGGCGTCTGATAGCGGCGGGGCGCTCAAGACACCTGACAAGTGGTGTAAGGTCAGTACTGTACCGCTCTCACGTTCGCCTCCCGCATCCTGCCTATTGCCAACAGTTGACCATCTGTATAAGTTTAAGTTAAGAAAGCTTAAGGAGAACTAAACTGAAATGCCTGTTAGATGCTTTTGTTTACTTTTTGAAGTTGTAGACATAAGTATATGTAATTTTGGGTATTTCTTATTCTCAGCACTATGATTGTCTATATATTATGCATACATATTTGCACTTAAAGAGGATAATGCAAAAATACAATTACTTATATTGACAGGAAACTTTCAGTTATTCATGTACAGTGTGCATAGTAGTCAACTTACTGCATTACTAAAGAAGTGTTCTTTTATGCCATTTAGACATATATATAACATTGGATTGTCTGTCTGTAATATTAAAATAACCACTTTTTACTAGAGTATATGTTTGTATACAGGGTACATGTACCAATATAACATTTTATTCAATTTTTCTCTGACTGTTTGTTCTGTCTAATCTCCAGAATGGCTGGACCGATTTTAAAGGGGCTTTCACTGGCAAATAACTGATGATATCAGGAGTAACTAAGGCTAATTTCTTACAGTAGCTTTGCCCCGCAGCTGTTTTTGTAGTGAGGGTAACATTGCAGAGCTCAGCTAGTCTGAAATATGTGAATAATGTCTTGTCCAACAAGATTACCATAAACTAAAAAAAAATAATTGTAAGTTTATTTGTTGCCTATCTAATTAAAAGTGAAAGTACCTACTATTAAGTGAGATAAATAATTAAAACTAATTAATTTCCTACTTCACCACCAACAAAAGTCAGTAGGTATCTTAAACAATGTTGGTGTCCTTTTCAAAACAGATAATTAATTTGCAGTTTTTAAGTTCATGTACTGAATTTTCACTTGATACAATAACATTCATCTACAACCCATAATATCACACTTGCTGGTCTCGGATCACCTCTTTGATGTCTTTTCTTGTCCAACATGCCTACCATCAACTTTGTAGGTTTGGTTGTTTTCCATTTATGAAATGTGAAACTACCTAGTTTCCAGGTTAAATGCGTTATTTGATAATAACATTAATAGTTTTAGCAGTTCACAGATAGTTGACAGATATAGGCCACTCCTTCTAAGAGATGTTCTGGCCTACTGCAACACCCCCCCCCAGGTTGGTATGAGGTCTGTTTCAAGTTTATCTTGATTTGCAGTGATGTTGCCCTGCTGCTTTGCTCCCTTAGTCACAGTTTACGACACCTGTGGTATTAAAACAATATTTGATACTTGTTATGATATGAAGATATAAGCTATGTTGTATAACTTATATCTTCATATTGATTGATATTTTCATCATCATCATCATCATCACCACAATTTATATCTTCAATCTTGATTGATATTTACATCATTTATATCTTCATATATATTATCAACTGTTGCCTGCGGCTTTGCTCAAGTGGAACTTGACTATAATATATGTATTTATTAAAAAATTGTGTCAGTATGTATGAATAATGCATTCATGTTTTTAAATCCTGAAGACAAAGTTTCAGGCTACTAACTTAAAAATTTACAGACTTACCTACTAACCTATATATGTAATGCCAAACCTTATTTGAAACATTAGGAGTAGAATATCTAGAATTGTTTAAATATGTGTCTACTTATTTTTAATCAATAGCCCAAAAATAAAGTTCCATAGTTCTAACTTATAAATATCAGACATAACTTTTAACACCTATATTAGAAGTAGAATATTCAGAAATGCTTTAATATGTATCTACTTACTCATTTTTAATCAGTATCCCAAAAATAAAGTTCTAAGTTTTAGATTTCAACTTAAAAAATGACGGAATTCCCTTCAAACTTTCAAAGCCTAATTCCTCTCCTTAGAGATACAAATTCCAAAACCCTACTCCCCAAATTTCATAGCCCTAACTTAAATAGTTTACTCTCCGCGACGATGAATCAGTCAATCAGTCAGCACATGTTATTTTATATATAAGTATAGATAATATATTTTAGCACATGCCAATGTGTTGTCTTATATCGCTGCAATGAACCAGTCAACATTTTATTTACATTTTTACTAAACTATCAAAAATGACTATTTTTTCATTATGGATGTTTTTTTTTACAATGGTTGGCCTGCTGACTTTTTTTTTACAATGGTTGGCTGACTGACGTTTATAGAGCTGATAGAGAGTAAGACACACTATGAAGAGAGTAATACGGAAACTGGACTGTGATGACAGTAGCATGAAGATGCCAGTCGCACACCTAACCTTATACAGTTCTAAGATCCAGGGCCTTGCTACAGTTATCGCAACTAGTCATTGAGTCTAACTAACTGCACACTGACCCTAGCTCTAAAGAGGCTAAAGTTTATCAGAACAATAATTTTAAGTCTGCCACGAAGGAGGTAATTTGACACATAATAATTGTAAATATTGCTTATTGTTGTAGTATTGGGCAGATATAAAATATAAAGCTCGGAAAAAGTCAGCCGCCGGTGGAGCTTTAGGAGACCTTTCTAGTGTAGAGGAACGGTTGCAGAACATATTCAATAGCAGCGGACGAGAATGTAAGTGTTACCTATCTACTAAACGTTTTTGTGTAACAACAAACATTCGTTCTAAAATGTTCCACAACAAACAAACATTACATATTTCTAACTTTAACTTTATTTGATTTAAATTCACTCATATCAATCATTTTAATGAAACAGTCTCATTAAAATAAATATATACACACGGAGGCACGTCACAGATACAGTCGGAAGTGACGGACGACGGTGACAATTAACCTACAATTTAACGCCCCAGCGACGGGCGGCGGACGACGCGGCAGCCACTCGGACGAAGAGCGCAAACCCGCCCTGCTGGACGACGACATGTGCTCGGAGGGTTCCGCCGGCCAGGCCGCGGCCGGCGACTCGCGCCTCAGCACCGAGGAGCTGCTGGCCGAGGCCGCCATGCGCAGCGCTCTCGCGGCCGAGAAGCAGGCCGAGGCCGTCGCGCAGGCCGTGGAGCTGCTGCGCGACCTCGTGGCGCTGCTCCGCGAGCGCCGCGAGCCGCAGCACGCGCCGCACGCCGAGCACCTGGCGCCGCTGCAGCACCACCACCACCGCCTGTAGCTAGCGCGCCAGCCCCACGCGCGCCGCCACGCTGGCGTACACGAGGTCGGCGCGGGCGCTCGCGCGCGCGGCGCCGTGGCGCAGCACGTCGCGCAGCAGCGCGGGGCGGCGGCGCAGGCGCGCGGCGCGCTCGCGCACGGGGCCCAGCGCCGCGCTCAGCGCCGCCGCCACCACGCGCTTGTACTGGCCCGTGTTGAGCCCGTCCGCCTCCTCCACCGCCTCCTCCGGCAGCTTGTCCGCGGCGAGGCAGTGAATGGTGATCAGGTTGGACACGCCCGGCCGCCGCTCCCGGTCGAACGTCACCTGGCCGAGTCGCACGTTCCGTCACCTCACTATCTAGCGATCGGTGTCGCTTTAACCCGTTCGATGACGAGGCACAGGTTGTAATGTGACAGTGAACGACCCTTCTACTGCGGCACCCTCTCCGTCTAGGTCACATTACGATCTGTGCGAGGAGTGAAGTGTGAATCTAAACTCGGTTTATTACCGTCAGGATGATCACTCGTTTTGACTGTTAGGTGCTCAAGTACGATAGATACCATAGTGATTTTGAAATATAAAATTGGACAATGATATAACTGTTTTTCTATACTGATTCTTAAAGAAGGGCATCAATAAACTGCCACCGCTTTGGCAAAGCGACTTAAGCACCGAATGCGTAGATGAACACGTTCATATTAGCTACGAAATTGCCGTTTTATTCATGAAATGCTTCAATTTTATATATCAACCTAATACTTTGCTAACCTTTGTCAATACACAATACAGTTGAAAATCCATGTCTAGGTGACATATAACATGAATTATATTCGCCATAGAAACGGTTTCAAACGTTTTTCTTCTTCTGTACTGCATAATTTCATTTCTTAAAGTACTCCCAATTCCTGTTGTCCCGTCAATAAAACTAAATATTAAGTTAACTACTTACCTGTGGCGTAAAGTCCGTCACAGCTTTTCTCAGTTTCAGTAAAATAGTATCATCAGAGTCTGTTAGCAGGATACATGACTTAGGGTCTGTGTCAGACTTTGACATTTTCTTTCTGGGGTCTCGAAGACTTAGCAATCTGTCGCTGCCATCTTCTACTCGGGAAAACAATTAAAACATTAATTATCCAAATTGTCACACTGCTATACTCTGTGTGTTGTAAATGTTGATTAAAAAATTAATTCTATAAAATAGTGAGTGTAAAAGGATAGCTAATAAACGGAAATAGAGAGTCACGGAAGCATTTGCGCATGTCGACGGCCGCCGCCGTAAATGTTATAACAAAGTGTACTACTTATGGCGACGCCTCGCCATGCCAACGGTCGGTCGCAAGAACATTAAATGTTTCAAGCACAAAGACACTAAGGCCAAGATGACAAGCTTCCCAGCTTTAATTTAATAAAGCGCAGAGATACAGATATATTAATTTTAGTTAGGTAGTAGAGCCAAGCTGATTTCAGCACGATTGACCCGGCTCGACCGGAGCGCTGTACCCTCGCACAGAAGATCTACCTAGAATGACACCATTCGTATTGTCGTGTTTCGTTGGTAAGTGCTAGGCCGGAAGCCCAATGATGCAGATGCTTCACTAGGCCGCCATGCTGCATCGCTGCATTGTCTGCGCGAGCAATGAATATATGGTGTAATATATATACCACCACCCTTGGATTTCGCTTATGGTTTCCATCAGGCAGTCTAGAGTCATTTTGGTAGGGTCATAAATAAAAGAAAATACCGGCTAGCAAGGGTCTGGGTGTGGGGAAGGTTCTGCCGAAGCGGTGGTGGAAGGTGCGCACCAGTTGTGACGCGACCTGCAGGTGCTGCAGCTGGTCCACGCCCACGGGCACGTGCGTGCCGCGGTACACCAGCACGTCCGCCGCCTGCACAACACATCCAAACCATGCAAATAACTCTGTGCCAGATTCACACATATGAGAATTAAATACTGAAATTAATCACAAAAAGTTATGAGTCTTTTCGAATTCAGTTACTAATGAATTTGGCAACGGAACACGACGTTATTAAAATGGGCAAACAGAAATTGACAGACACTGATAACAAGTGAAGGAGACCTGTAATACGGGATAGAGCAGCAGGCCAAGCGGGACCTCCTTCATGGTAGCCGACTTCTCCTTGTACTGCGGCAGGTGCGCGAGGCGCGCGTGCGTGGCGAGGCACGCCAGCAGCCAGCACAGCTCCGAGTGCCGCGCCACGGACGACTGCGTGAACAGCACGCTGCGGTCCGGGTCGATGCCGCTCGCCAGTAGACACGCGGTCAGGTCCAGCACCTTCTCCTGAAGTGCCACTGGGTCCTGATCGAACACGTAAAAAGACTTTTATTCTCTTCTTTCGATACTTTAACTCTGGTTAGCATTTAGAAACTTATGCTTTATAACGTCTATTGGTTTATGTGGTCGCCACACCGCTTCCCACTTTGCCAGTACTGTGGATTCAAATCCTACATGGTACAACACTTTGTGTGACCCACAAATTATTGTTCTGAGGCTGAGTATTCTTTGTGTCCATTACATGCATGTTTGTAAAGTCCCCCACGATACAGCATTTATTCATACAGCTATTTAAAAAATTAAAAATAAAATATTTATGTGGTGCAAGAGCTACGTTGCATAATGAGCTATGCTTAATTGTGAGTGAGATAACAAAATATAAAATTCAATTTAGGGCTAGTGGTGAATTTTTTTTTTAACATACGAGCATTTGGTCAGACCTGGGAATCGAACCCGAGACCTCATGCACAACAGTCGCGTACACTGCCACTGCGCCAACGAGGCATTCTACAGTTAATGTGTCATCACAGGGACAAGGAATTAAAAATAATATTCATAAATTAGATGTTTTTGGTGCTCTAGGTGGAAGGGGTAGAAATTGTCATTCCTACCTAACCTACATTCACATTAATAATATTAATATTGTATATGTAAACAGGACTGCAAGGAGTTACTATTTTGTATCATTTATATTTTTTTAACATTATTCACACTAGGATTAAATCATGTGTGATTCGGAGAGTTTACAAACATATATCTGTGCTAAAGGTTTGCTGTTTCAGGCCTCGGTTGTACCCTACTAAGGGGCTTTATGAACTTTGTCAAGTCCTCACTGTGAGACAGTTGTTTGTGAAGGCTGCAGTGCTCGTACTACATCCCTGAAGGTGTTCGTTGCGTTTGCCCCTGCACTCTCATTTGCTCGCAAATGCAATTTTATTTATTATTGCTGCGGTCTTTTCTTCTATATGTGTGTTTTCTTGTGCAGTAATATTGTTATTTCCAATTCAATCAACCAATTCATCAATATATTATTTTATAATAACTAGTCGTGATCCAAACCTGGACCTGGTGTCCTGTGACACAGGTTGTTATATCTATTACAGGCACCACAATATATATATATATATATATATGAAACCAGACTCGGAACAGCAATTTGTGGTACAGACACAAGGTGGGAATCAGTCCCACAATGTTCAGTGGAGAATAAATCTGTGAGGTCACCTTATTCTGACTTATGACACTAACCTGCTATACATTTAGTATGATTGGACTTTTTCTTATATCCTTAAGTTCATGACAAAATCTTGGTAAAAAAGGTTTTTGCATAAAAAGAGAAGATTCAACAGATGAAAAAATTAAGGGAGGCAGTCAACATTGAAAACATTAAATCAAGGATGAAATATGCATATTTTATAAATATTCATTACAAATATTATATATTATATCATTTATACATATATTAAAATCAATATCTTTGGAAAAGTAAGAAAAGAAATAAATATTAGATCCTTCAAGGATCTGGCCAATGGATCTTCTGCGAATGAACCTAAATAACCATAGAACATAGTATTACCTGGTGGGTTGTAAGAGAATGCAAGTCAGCTATGAATATCATGAGGTCATCGCCCTTGTCCTGAAGGCGGACACAGCGCCGCACCGCACCAAAGTAGTTGCCTATGTGTAAGGTGCCAGTCGGCTGCAGGCCAGACACTACACGTCGTGGCCACTCATTTTCTGCGCTTTCGCCACTATTATTGTTTCCTGTCTATCATATAACAACAACCAACTCATTTCAATTCTCTGATTATTCACCGTCTTATGACTGACAATTTCATTAAGTATCTTATTAAATATGATTATTATTATTATATATAATTATTCTTATTAAATGTAATATAATTGTTTGAATGTAAAAAGAAGAGCTATGTTGATCTATATATTTCCCACCCACCTCCGCAGATGTGTTAAAGTTGCTCATTGCACGACTATTGAATGCATTGCGCCTACAACGATAACATACAGTGATATATTTTTTTAACATTTTGTTCAACATGTTTCAGTTAAAGAATAGAGTTAATTAAAGGTTTATTTTCACAGTGTATCATACAGATTTATTACAAATCAATCATTACAGTATTGACTTAAAAGTTAATATTCTATCAAGTCTAAGTTATCCAACATCATTCGGTTTTGGTCAGCATGTTTCAATTGACATTAATGAAAATTGACATACTGCTATGTTGACAAGACTTACAGACCACATAAAGGTGCGTTCACAAATTATGAAAGATGAGGCATTCTCCCTCAATCAAGCTTCAGGTGTTGTAAACATATGATGCAGTATGTACAAAGAAAGAAAAATAAGGAACATTAAGAATTTCATAATAATAAGTAAGAGAGAAACCTACATTGGATATAACTAATAATAATGAACTTACTACAATAAACATATGTATAAAAGTATACACACCACATATAAAATTATTACGTATATTAATTAAATACTTCATAATTAATGAAAATATACACACGTAAGTATACTAGCATTGTGACTGTACTGCCAATTCGCCTTGAAGAAGTTTGCGAAATATTGTCTTAAAGGTAGTTCGATTTGTGGATATCCTAGTAGTTGTGGAAAGTGCATTCCATAGTATTACTGACTGCACACGCAGAAGGAAGGATTTATAAAGTTGGAGGTGTGAGAGGAGCAGTTTCTTTGTTGATCGAAAACTACTGTCGAGATTGAACCATAAGAAACGCATATGATAGGGTACTATGAGAGGATTTGTGATAAGATTTGAAAGAAGAGTACCTGTTCAGTATTTAGAATTGATTCGTATTATATACAGAGAGCAAACCAAGTGAGGTCAGTTGCAAGAAGCACTAATCATTGGGTCTCAGCCCATACCTCTTGCTTCGTATAACAGATGCTCTGGCATCGGCACCTGCTGCCGGTCAGCGAAGACGAGAATGAGCTCTAGAGCAGACTAATAATGCCAAAAAAGGACTGGAGAAAGTTAAATTGAATAACAGCAGAATTTAAAATAAATAACATGTTCTACGCTTTCAGCGGTCTCTTTAGCACTGAAACTATTTTACTGAATGGCATAGCGATAACGAACTGGTCCAACTTCAAGTAACTCGGCTTTCTCTTGCAATGGAACGGCGACGCGATTGACAAAGTGATAATGTCAGGTAACGGGAACGGGTAAAACATACTGTGCCGACACCAAAAACAATTAAATCTACCCATAGTTCTGTAATTGGCAGTGCTGATTTACTGTTAGCCAAACAAAAGAAATACTTACTAATATTTAGGTATGTCATGAAAATAACTGTCAAGCTGACCCTCTCAGCTGTCAGCTGACTAGTTTTGTGGAGAGAATGAGAAAGTCATAGCAGACAAGAGTTTTATGTGCTCTGTGCATTAAAGAGTAGGATATAGGTAAACAGATTCTTAACTATTTGTATAAATAATGTAATTCCATTTTTGTAATTAGTTATTATTATATTTTTTTATCAATACTAGGGTTTGCCAATTGCATTTATTATCTTAATTAATCTATACATTCAAATAATCAAATATTTTTTGTAGACATAATAATGTACTCTTTTCTACAGTGCATTAACTGTATAAGTAATGTTATTTTATTTTGATAATTTTTAAAACTTGTTAGGCTATATTGTTAATATTATTTACTACTAACCACAAACTTACTGACCACTTAAACAACATCTTTAGTTATTTTTTAGGGTTGAGCAATATTTTGATTCCTTCAGTTTTCATTGACAAGTGTGTACTGGGGGTAGGTCTGCAATTTTTTAAATTTTTTAACTAGTACAAAATGTGCAATTTCTAAGATTTTGGCGTTTAAAATCCAGATATGTTAATAGTTTTTGCTAATTCAGTTAATATGAAAAAATAATTCAATTGGTCATATTTTCAATCAATTTTTTAATTAAAATTTATTAATTTTTCATAGTCGGAAGGTAGTAGTTTTGAGAAAACTTTTTAAAATATTAATAGTATTTTTAATAATCATAAAGCTAAAAGTGAGGATACCACAAGCCTATACTTAAAC